>JASANA010001429.1:0-62187 GCA_030248095.1 Ptycholaimellus sp. GST1_10 | reverse complement strand
AAGGTACAGAACACAAATTTATAGTTAAAATTTAATACTCTATATGTTGGCGAAATATTACCAAATAAATATTCATGATCCCAAATTTTAGAAGCTATGCAGAAAATCTATATGTAAATTGCATATCCAAATTGTAAATAAAAATATCCTTAAACTACATTGTTGATGAGCGCAATAAGTGTACAAAATTGGGTCTTCATCATAGCAACTTTTTTCAGGCCCATTTTGTAGGATCCAATCCAGCATTTCAGTTCAAATGTCCACAAAACATACTATAATTTCAGTTAACATAAAAAATGTAAAAACATCCTTAATGCAAATTGTTGACATATGTGCTACTGATTGTTGCATGGTCCAAGGTACAGAACACAAATTTATAGTTAAAAATTAATTATCAATAGGCTGGCGAAATATTAACAAAAAAATATTTATGATCCCATATTTTAGAAGCTTTGCAAAAATCTATATGTAAATTGTATATGCAAATTGTAAATAAAATATCCTTAAACTACAACGTTGAAGAGCTCAATAAGTGTACAAAATTGGGTCTTCATCATAGCAACTTTTATCAGGCCCATTTTGTAGGATCAAATCCAGCATTTCAGTTCAAATGTCCACAAAACATACTATAATTTCAGTTAACATAAAAAACGTAAAAACATCCTTAATGCAAATTGTTGACATATGTGCTACTGATTGTTGCATGGTCCAAGGTACAGAACACAAATTTATAGATAAAAGTTAATACTCAATATGTTGGCGAAATATTACCAAATAAATATTCATGATCCCAAATTTTAGAAGCTATGCAGAAAATCTAAATTGCATATCCAAATTGTAAATAAAAATATCCTTAAACTACATTGTTGATGAGCGCAATAAGTGTACAAAATTGGGTCTTCATCATAGCAACTTTTTTCAGGCCCATTTTGTAGGATCCAATCCAGCATTTCAGTTCAAATGTCCACAAAACATACTATAATTTCAGTTAACATAAAAAATGTAAAAACATCCTTAATTCAAATTGTTGACATATGTGCTACTGTTTGTTGTATGGTCCAAGGTACAGAACACACAGTTATAGTTAAAAGTTAATACTCAATATGTTGGCGAAATATTACCAAATAAATATTCATGATCCCAAATTTTAGAAGCTATGCAGAAAATCTATATGTAAATTGCATATCCAAATTGTAAATAAAAATATCCTTAAACTACATTGTTGATGAGCGCAATAAGTGTACAAAATTGGGTCTTCATCATAGCAACGTTTTTCAGGCCCATTTTGTAGGATCCAATCCAGCATTTCAGTTCAAATGTCCACAAAACATACTATAATTCCAGTTAACATAAAAAAATGTAAAAACATCCTTAACGCAAATTGTTGACATATGTGCTACTGTTTGTTGTATGGTCCAAGGTACAGAACACACAGTTATAGTTAAAAGTTAATACTCAATATGTTGGCGAAATATTACCAAATAAATATTCATGATCCCAAATTTTAGAAGCTATGCAGAAAATCTATATGTAAATTGCATATCCAAATTGTAAATAAAAATATCCTTAAACTACATTGTTGATGAGCGCAATAAGTGTACAAAATTGGGTCTTCATCATAGCAACTTTTTTCAGGCCCATTTTGTAGGATCCAATCCAGCATTTCAGTTCAAATGTCCACAAAACATACTATAATTTCAGTTAACATAAAAAATGTAAAAACATCCTTAATGCAAATTGTTGACATATGTGCTACTGATTGTTGCATGGTCCAAGGTACAGAACACAAATTTATAGTTAAAAGTTAATACTCAATATGTTGGCGAAATATTAACAAATAAATATTTATGATCCCATATTTTAGAAGCTTTGTAGAAAAACTATATGTAAATTGTATATGCAAATTGTAAATTAAATATCCTTAAGCTACAATGTTGATGATCTCAATAAGTATACAAAATTGGGTCTTCATCACAGCAACTTTTTTCAGGCCCATTTTGTAGGATCTAATCCAGCATTTAAGTTCAAATGTCCACAAAACATACTATAATTTCAGTTAACATAAAAAATGTAAAAACATCCTTAATGCAAATTGTTGACATATGTGCTACTGATTGTTGCATGGTCCAAGGTACAGAACACAAATTTATAGTTAAAAGTTAATACTCAATATGTTGGCGAAATATTACCAAATAAATATTCATGATCCCAAATTTTAGAAGCTATGCAGAAAATCTATATGTAAATTGCATATCCAAATTGTAAATAAAAATATCCTTAAACTACATTGTTGATGATCTCAATAAGTATACAAAATTGGGTCTTCATCACAGCAACTTTTTTCAGGCCCATTTTGTAGGATCTAATCCAGCATTTAAGTTCAAATGTTCACAAAACATACTATAATTCCAGTTAACATAAAAAAATGTAAAAACATCCTTAATGCAAATTGTTGATATATGTGCTACTGATTGTTGCATGGTCCAAGGTACAGAACACAAATTTATAGTTAAAATTTAATACTCAATATGTTGGCGAAATATTACCAAATAAATATTCATGATCCCAAATTTTAGAAGCTATGCAGAAAATCTATATGTAAATTGCATATCCAAATTGTAAATAAAAATATCCTTAAACTACATTGTTGATGAGCGCAATAAGTGTACAAAATTGGGTCTTCATCATAGCAACTTTTTTCAGGCCCATTTTGTAGGATCCAATCCAGCATTTCAGTTCAAATGTCCACAAAACGCACTATAATTTCAGTTAACATAAAAAATGTAAAAACATCCTTAATGCACATTGTTGACATATGTGCTACTGATTGTTGCATGGTCCAAGGTACAGAACACAAATTTATAGTTAAAAATTAATTATCAATAGGCTGGCGAAATATTAACAAATAAATATTTATGATCCCATATTTTAGAAGCTTTGCAAAAATCTATATGTAAATTGTATATGCAAATTGTAAATAAAATATCCTTAAACTACAATGTTGAAGAGCTCAATAAGTGTACAAAATTGGGTCTTCATCATAGCAACTTTGTTCAGGCCCATTTTGTAGGATCCAATCCAGCATTTCAGTTCAAATGTCCACAAAACATACTATAATTTCAGTTAACATAAAAAATGTAAAAACATCCTTAATGCACATTGTTGACATATGTGCTACTGATTGTTGCATGGTCCAAGGTACAGAACACAAATTTATAGTTAAAAGTTAATACTCAATATGTTGGCGAAATATTACCAAATAAATATTCATGATCCCAAATTTTAGAAGCTATGCAGAAAATCTATATGTAAATTGCATATCCAAATTGTAAATAAAAATATCCTTAAACTACATTGTTGATGAGCGCAATAAGTGTACAAAATTGGGTCTTCATCATAGCAACTTTTTTCAGGCCCATTTTGTAGGATCCAATCCAGCATTTCAGTTCAAATGTCCACAAAACATACTATAATTTCAGTTAACATAAAAAATGTAAAAACATCCTTAATGCAAATTGTTGACATATGTGCTACTGATTGTTGCATGGTCCAAGGTACAGAACACAAATTTATAGTTAAAAGTTAATACTCAATATGTTGGCGAAATATTACCAAATAAATATTTATGATCCCAAATTTTAGAAGCTATGCAGAAAATCTATATGTAAATTGCATATCCAAATTGTAAATAAAAATATCCTTAAACTACATTGTTGATGAGCGCAATAAGTGTACAAAATTGGGTCTTCATCATAGCAACTTTTTTCAGGCCCATTTTGTAGGATCCAATCCAGCATTTCAGTTCAAATGTCCACAAAACATACTATAATTCCAGTTAACATAAAAAAAATGTAAAAACATCCTTAATGCAAATTCTTGACATATGTGCTACTGATTGTTGTATGGTCCAAGGTACAGAACACAAATTTATAGTTAAAAATTAATACTCAATATGTTGGCGAAATATTATCAAATAAATATTTATGATCCCAAAGTTTAGAAGCTATGCAGAAAATCTATATGTAAATTGCATATCCAAATTGTAAATAAAAATATCCTTAAACTACATTGTTGATGAGCGCAATAAGTGTACAAAATTGGGTCTTCATCATAGCAACTTTTTTCAGGCCCATTTTGTAGGATCCAATCCAGCATTTCAGTTCAAATGTCCACAAAACATACTATAATTCCAGTTAACATAAAAAAATGTAAAAACATCCTTAATGCAAATTCTTGACATATGTGCTACTGATTGTTGTATGGTCCAAGGTACAGAACACAAATTTATAGTTAAAAATTAAATATCAATAGGTTGGCGAAATATTACCAAATAAATATTTATGATCCCAAATTTTAGAAGCTATGCAGAAAATCTATATGTAAATTGCATATCCAAATTGTAAATAAAAATATCCTTAAACTACATTGTTGATGAGCGCAATAAGTGTACAAAATTGGGTCTTCATCATAGCAACTTTTTTCAGGCCCATTTTGTAGGATCCAATCCAGCATTTCAGTTCAAATGTCCACAAAACGCACTATAATTTCAGTTAACATAAAAAATGTAAAAACATCCTTAATGCACATTGTTGACATATGTGCTACTGATTGTTGCATGGTCCAAGGTACAGAACACAAATTTATAGTTAAAAATTAATTATCAATAGGCTGGCGAAATATTAACAAATAAATATTTATGATCCCATATTTTAGAAGCTTTGCAAAAATCTATATGTAAATTGTATATGCAAATTGTAAATAAAATATCCTTAAACTACAATGTTGAAGAGCTCAATAAGTGTACAAAATTGGGTCTTCATCATAGCAACTTTGTTCAGGCCCATTTTGTAGGATCCAATCCAGCATTTCAGTTCAAATGTCCACAAAATATACTATAATTTCAGTTAACATAAAAAATGTAAAAACATCCTTAATGCACATTGTTGACATATGTGCTACTGATTGTTGCATGGTCCAAGGTACAGAACACAAGTTTATAGTTAAAAATTAAATATCAATAGGTTGGCGAAATATTACCAAATAAATATTTATGATCCCAAATTTTAGAAGCTATGCAGAAAATCTATATGTAAATTGTATATCCAAATTGTAAATAAAAATATCCTTAAACTACATTGTTGATGAGCGCAATAAGTGTACAAAATTGGGTCTTCATCATAGCAACTTTTTTCAGGCCCATTTTGTAGGATCCAATCCAGCATTTCAGTTCAAATGTCCACAAAACATACTATAATTCCAGTTAACATAAAAAAATGTAAAAACATCCTTAATGCAAATTCTTGACATATGTGCTACTGATTGTTGTATGGTCCAAGGTACAGAACACAAATTTATAGTTAAAAATTAAATATCAATAGGTTGGCAAAATATTACCAAATAAATATTTATGATCCCAAATTTTAGAAGCTATGCAGAAAAAATCTATATGTAAATTGCATATCCAAATTGTAAATAAAAATATCCTTAAACTACATTGTTGATGAGCGCAATAAGTGTACAAAATTGGGTCTTCATCATAGCAACTTTTTTCAGGCCCATTTTGTAGGATCCAATCCAGCATTTCAGTTCAAATGTCCACAAAACATACTATAATTCCAGTTAACATAAAAAAATGTAAAAACATCCTTAATGCAAATTCTTGACATATGTGCTACTGATTGTTGTATGGTCCAAGGTACAGAACACAAATTTATAGTTAAAAATTAATACTCAATATGTTGGCGAAATATTATCAAATAAATATTTATGATCCCAAAGTTTAGAAGCTATGCAGAAAATCTATATGTAAATTGCATATCCAAATTGTAAATAAAAATATCCTTAAACTACATTGTTGATGAGCGCAATAAGTGTACAAAATTGGGTCTTCATCATAGCAACTTTTTTCAGGCCCATTTTGTAGGATCCAATCCAGCATTTCAGTTCAAATGTCCACAAAACATACTATAATTCCAGTTAACATAAAAAAATGTAAAAACATCCTTAATGCAAATTCTTGACATATGTGCTACTGATTGTTGTATGGTCCAAGGTACAGAACACAAATTTATAGTTAAAAATTAAATATCAATAGGTTGGCGAAATATTACCAAATAAATATTTATGATCCCAAATTTTAGAAGCTATGCAGAAAATCTATATGTAAATTGTATATCCAAATTGTAAACAAAAATATCCTTAAACTACATTGTTGATGAGCGCAATAAGTGTACAAAATTGGGTCTTCATCATAGCAACTTTTTTCAGGCCCATTTTGTAGGATCCAATCCAGCATTTCAGTTCAAATGTCCACAAAACGCACTATAATTTCAATTAACATAAAAAATGTAAAAACATCCTTAATGCACATTGTTGACATATGTGCTACTGATTGTTGCATGGTCCAAGGTACAGAACACAAATTTATAGTTAAAAATTAATTATCAATAGGCTGGCGAAATATTAACAAATAAATATTTATGATCCCATATTTTAGAAGCTTTGCAAAAATCTATATGTAAATTGTATATGCAAATTGTAAATAAAATATCCTTAAACTACAATGTTGAAGAGCTCAATAAGTGTACAAAATTGGGTCTTCATCATAGCAACTTTGTTCAGGCCCATTTTGTAGGATCCAATCCAGCATTTCAGTTCAAATGTCCACAAAACATACTATAATTTCAGTTAACATAAAAAATGTAAAAACATCCTTAATGCACATTGTTGACATATGTGCTACTGATTGTTGTATGGTCCAAGGTACAGAACACAAATTTATAGTTAAAAATTAAATATCAATAGGTTGGCGAAATATTACCAAATAAATATTTATGATCCCAAATTTTAGAAGCTATGCAGAAAATCTATATGTAAATTGTATATCCAAATTGTAAATAAAAATATCCTTAAACTACATTGTTGATGAGCACAATAAGTGTACAAAATTGGGTCTTCATCATAGCAACTTTTTTCAGGCCCATTTTGTAGGATCCAATCCAGCATTTCAGTTCAAATGTCCACAAAACATACTATAATTCCAGTTAACATAAAAAAATGTAAAAACATCCTTAATGCAAATTCTTGACATATGTGCTACTGATTGTTGTATGGTCCAAGGTACAGAACACAAATTTATAGTTAAAAATTAAATATCAATAGGTTGGCAAAATATTACCAAATAAATATTTATGATCCCAAATTTTAGAAGCTATGCAGAAAAAATCTATATGTAAATTGCATATCCAAATTGTAAATAAAAATATCCTTAAACTACATTGTTGATGAGCGCAATAAGTGTACAAATTTGGGTCTTCATCATAGCAACTTTTTTCAGGCCCATTTTGTAGGATCCAATCCAGCATTTCAGTTCAAATGTCCACAAAACGCACTATAATTTCAGTTAACATAAAAAATGTAAAAACATCCTTAATGCACATTGTTGACATATGTGCTACTGATTGTTGCATGGTCCAAGGTACAGAACACAAATTTATTGTGCCGTTTCCCAAACCGGTTTTGTCTGACCCTGAGTTGGTGAGGCGGGCAGAAGGGAGGCTGGGATCAGTTGCTCTAAAATGTGGCTCGCTCTGCCCCAACCAGTTCCGCTGTCTTCCTAACCCCCTTCGGTGACAACGATGAAAGTGTATCTTGCTACGTTCCTGCTGCATATCACCACAGCGTTTGGTAGCAGAGAGTGGTTAGCTTGATCTGTACCTTCGACTGACCACCTCTACAATGCTACTTCAATGCCCAGCAATACTTCTGCCAACTTCCGCTTCAGCAACAACCTCCGGCCTTTGACTTTGCCGCCACCTTTCATCAGCAGCAATCGAGTCAAAAGTCCCAATCACCGATCTACAAAGAGCGGACAGCGAATTGAGCCCAGCCTGCAATGCCGGACTTCGCTTCGCTGCCAGACAGCCTACCCTGCAGCTCCAGAACTTCACTCAGCCAGAGCTGGCCTCGTGAACTTCTAGACGGCAGCAACTGCAAATACGCTGCATGGAATTGAAATTGACTTTCGAGTCTTATTTCAATCTCCGATCTTCGCCAGCAACATCGCAGCGCCGAGTTTCGAGACATCACGCCATCCTTGATGGCTGCCAACGAAACTCTGACGTCACGGCCCACTTGCTACCGTAGTCTGCTGCATCAAAGGGTCTTGAAGCGAACTGAAAAGTTCTCTTCATAGAGCAACTCCCTTCAATGATTTCATTCTATCCTTGCGGATTTTATGAAATCATTCAGCGCCTATGATCGAGACAATATTCGACTTTGCTGCCAAGCATTGAAAATTAACTGAAAAGTTTCTTTTCATGCTGACGTCATCAGCGTCGTCAACAGAATTTCATCATCCTTAATTGGATTTTGAACATTCTCTTCAGCTGCCAGCAACCAGCGTCGACCCATCTACGCTGCCTGACCTTGAAATTGACCACTGTCCAATTTCAAAATTCGTCGCTGCCAGCTCCAGTCTCCGTCGGCTTGGACGCGACCTTGCTACCTGGCATCAAAAACTGGCTGCAAAGTCATTTTCATGTCTGCTGCGCAAGCATCGCCAATGACAATTTCATTATCCTGGACGGATCTTGAAATTGCCTGCAGCTACCAGCAAACCGATTGCCTTTGCTGCCAGAGTTCGAAAATTGGCTCCAGTCAGTTTTCAAACTTACGGCCTCTGCTGCAACCGCCGGCCAGCCAAGGACAGCTATCCAGCAGAAGCAACGTCTCCGCTGCTAAAGTTTTGAGATCAACTTGGACAGTCTCAAAACTCTCTGCTGCCCGCTGCAACCTCGCCGGCCCGCCGGTTTATAAATCCTTGCGGATTTATAAACTTTCAAGCATCATTGAAGAAAAGCCCAGCCAGCTTCAGAGTCAATGGCCGTCTTGCGACATTGCTTCATTTACGGATCTTTATGATTGCGTAAATTTCAAAAAGCAACGCCGAAAGACAAAGCCAAGGAGACTCACAAGCGGACTATGCTTTTCTACGCAGACAACTACTGGACCAGGCCCAGCCTAGTGGACTGCCTCCACTGCTGCTTCTATGGCCTCCCGGTCATCTGCGTCTTCAGCCTGCTCACCTGCGGCTAGAAGGACCTCTTCGAGGACGGCATCAGCTACAAGCACAATGCCTCTAAGGCCTACTTCCTCTGCGCATGCCTTTGCTAATGCGCATCGGAAGATTGTGTCAATGACCCACATCCTCCTCCTCCTTCTACCTGCCGTTGAAGATAGCGGCAATTCTGGACAAAGTCCGCTGCTTTCGCTACGGCTTCCTGGAGCACCACAACTGCGTCCAGATCTCCAAGGACCGCAACCAGTGCGGGAAGCTGGACGGCTTTGACTGCGGCCTCTGCCACTTCCAGCCCAACAGCACCTACACTGGAATCCTCCAGGACTCCGCCCCGATTGACGCCGACTGCGGCTTGCTGCCTATACTCTGCTCCAGCATCAAGCCGCGCAAGTCCAGCGTGTTCGCCTTCTTCAACCCCGGCATCTACATGGACACCCTCCACTCCATGAAGCTCTGCCCGTTGGAAGACGCCTCCACCTAGTTCCTCAAAGAGGCCTCAAAACTCCTTCCTTCCTCCTATTACGTCTATGGAGGTCGGTGGTGTACAAGGCCCACGGGAACCTGGACGGCTTCCCCAACCGCTTCTGCGACTTCATGATCGCGTATGCCGTCATGCAGTTTGCCTCCTGGAAGACATCCTCTACAGACCTTTAAAGGTATCCTGCCCTGCACCTTTCCCCTTACTCTGCCCAGCAGTAAGAGGTTGGTGGTGTACAAGGCCAACGGGAACATGGACGGCTTCTGCTCCGGCTTCGGCCATCCGCCGGCGACTGGGCCAACTTCAATCCCATCGCCGCCTCCAAGACTTTGCACTATCTGCAAAGATATGCAAACTCTTTCTATGCTTCTTTCGACGATTCCAAAATAGGCGAAAAGAGACGCTAAACTTAAAGTTTATGTAACTCAAAACAAAGGCCTATTTTGGAGCGGCTTTCTGGAAGCATGGCCTAACTCGCCACCTCATTTCCGCCTACTCTCTGCCTGGCCACGAAAGCCTTTTCTGGACTGGCCTAATGAGAGCAGCTTCCCAGGAACGGGCTGCGTAACTTCCACATCTCCCAGAACAGCCTCAATCAATGTCGCTAGAAGCGAGCCGAAAGTACTACTTTCGGAACAAAAGATGGCCTCCGGCCCTCTTTCGATGCTTTGAAAGAGCCGCCTCCAAAGGCTCTCCTCAATCCTCCAAGTGGCCCAACTCCAGCAAGAAGCTCTGACCCGGCTTCTTCTACATGGCCGCCTTCAACAACGTCCGCATCCCTTACACCTCTCTACCCCCCTCCAACCCCCTATGCAACAGGCGTTTAAGCAAGCTGCGCTTAAAGCCCGCCTTTTGCATCAATGGCGAATGCACCCCTCTTCTGCCTTCCATTGGCCCCAAGCCTCCAAGGCTCTGTCCACGGCGCACAAGCTCAACTTGTCTGCTCGCTTCTCCACTGCCGGCCAAGAAGGAAGAGTACCCTGGACAGGAACCTGAACCAATTGGCCAGGGCCTAGCCGATCATCAGACAGAAGAGCAGCGTTTGCATCGCCGCCATCAATGTCATCACCAATGACCCCTCAAACCTCCCTCTTCAATCCTTTTCTCCTAAGGATGGGAGCCGAAGACTAGCTTCTGCTATCCCCGCTTCGAGGTCATCGTATTTCGCGGCACTGGCGCACCTGCCAGTCTTCCTATCACCCCACCTCTATCCTCCAATCACCATAGCTGAGACAGGCCAAGATTGGCCTCTGGCGTGCGCAGAGCATCTACAGCCGGCGCCTCGCAGACAACAGACAGGAGTTGAAGATCTTCTATCGCCGCCTCGAGATCATCGTATTTTGCGGCACTGGCGTATCTGCAAGCCTTCACAGAACCTCCTTTCTACTCCAGCCTCCCAACCTGGGCCTGCCAAGATTGGCCTCGAGTGCGCTCTGCCCAGCCACGCATGCCTAGCTGGGCATCTTAGAGACGCAGAGCCTCTTCAGCTGGTGCCTCTTCAACAGCGCACAGACGGACGCTGACAGACCCCTACCCTTCCTCAACAGTCCCTTCCATCTACCCCCCAAGCACTCCTTGTGGAGCCCCAAGGCCCAGACCAGCTTCAGCAAGCGCTGCTTGGACAGCACACAGATGGACACCGACGGACCCAACAATCGTCCGTCACTCATCCTTCTATACCTCCTTCAACCCCCCACCAGACTGTTCATATTCGACATGACCAAGGACGCCTGGCTGAGACTCTGGGACTTCCAGAACTTCTGCGACAAGCACAGCCTCAACCAGCTCTACTTGGATGATGGATAGATGAACAGTCCGATTGCGCACCTTCATCCTACCCCTCTATCCTCTTCCCAGAGGCCTTGGATGGAGCGGCATCGAAAAGCGCCCTCAAAGACTATGCTGTCTCTGGCTTGAAGCAGGACAAGCATGTCTCCGCTCAGCTCCAGCCAGTGGAGTTAACTAGCCCTGCCCTTCAAGTCAACGCTGAATGTGAACATTAAAGTTTAACTTTAATGAAATATTTGGTGGAAATTCGACACTTCTATTATCCTAAAGATGGATAAAAGAAGATGTCCAAGAACTTCGGTTCTATAGCGTCTGACAGAGATTTGCCGACCTTCTAAATGGCACAAATCTGCAAGGACTGCGGCTCCAAGGCCTCCGCCTACGGCTTCGGCTTTGGCTTCCAGGTCTCCGCCTCCTACAGGACGCCCATTGACTTCCACTCATTCCCCGCCAATCAATCAATTGCCAAGAATGACGGGTCAATGATCATCAACGGCCAACACATTTCCTCCCAGCTCATCAGCTACAAAGGACTGAAATGCGTCTGGCACGGGCCTCCGGCCAACCTCTACGGCCTTGTTCATCAAGCTCAGCGGCATCTGGACCGCCTTCAACTGCGTCATGAACAAGACACGGGCCTCCGGCCACTCTACGATGGCCTGAATTGGCAGGCACAGGCCTCCGGCCACTAGGAGTTCAACCTGTCCCTGCACTCCCGTTCTAGCAGCCTTCCTCTGAGCAACCTTGCTTTTTGGACTCCGACTGCGAACAGAAAGTGCCAAACAGCAACAACTCTTTTGAGTCAATCTGTCCCTGCAGTTCCCCTTCAGCAGCCTTCCTCTGAGCAACCTCGCTCTTTGGACTCTGACTGCAGGTGGGAATTGTCAAACAGCGTGACTAAGACTCAAGGGTCAACCTCCTCATCTCTAGCAGCCTTCCTCTGAGCACCCTTGCTCTTTGGACTCCGACTGCAGACCTGAGAATGACCAATGATGCGGCATCCGACCTTTGCATTTCTTTCACAGCAGCCTTCCCCTGTGGACTGTACTGCAATCGCTAGCAGCCTTCCTCAGTGGACTCCAACTGCGGATTGAACCATGAATTCAGATGCCCTGCGACAAGCCCCGCCTAAGAGCTACTAGAAGCCAGCGGGCAACAACTACTCGGCTTCTTGCTACTCAATCCGTCGCCCTTATGGGGGGGAGGCGGAACGACTGCAAGAGCACGCCCTGCCCACCCTCTGCCGCATTGCTGAGGAAGCGGGAGAGAAGCAGGATCAAGGCAGGGGCGGCCGACATGGGAGCGGCTGCCACGTGAGGGAGCTGGCAAAGCACCCTCGTTCTTACTCACTTTGGGCTGAGGGCCCACCTGTTACTCTGCAAAGGCCTAGTAAGCCTTTTGCCACCTCGCGCCATCGACGGATGGGAGGAGGATGCAGAGGAGAGCGAATTTGTCTTACGGGACTCTGAGCTGACGAGCACAGAATTCGCGACCGCGCAGGCCTACTAGGAGGCAATGACACGCGCCCAGCCTACCAGGCGGCTGGTTAATCGACGCGGGAAGGAGTACGGAACACAAAACCCTCAGCCTCCGTCGAACTCCGCCAGGGGATGATTCGACAAGTGCAGACTACGAGGAGTCTGTTTAGCAGCCAAATAGGTGGCTGATCTCGTCAGTGCGGGCCAAAAGGAGTCCGCCTCGCAGCCAAACTGGCGGCTGACTGGACGAGCGCAGACTATGAAGAGTCTGCTTAGCAGCCAACTAGGTGGCTGATTCTCGTCAGTGCGGGCCACGAGGAGTCCGCCTTCGCAGCCTACTTGGTGGCTGACTGGACGAGCGCAGACTACAAGGAGTCTGCTTCGCAGCTGACTACGCGGCTGATTCTCGTCAGTGCAGGCCACAAGGAGTCCGCCTCGCAGCCAAACTGACGGCTGACTGGACGAGCGCAGACTACGAGGAGTCTGCTTCGCAGCCGAACAACTGGCTGATTCGAGCAGTGCAGACTACTAAGAGTCCGCTTCGCAGCCAAGCTCGTGGCTGATTGGACAAGCGGACTACTAATCGTCTGCTACGAAAACCGACAATGACTACTTCCGGCATCAACTCATCGATAGCTCCGTGGAATGCTATTTTTTGCTGCGACTGTTTCAATGGTTCAAAAGTTCACGGCGGCGGACTTCAGCTGGCAAGCTTGGCTAAAACATCCCTGCGCCAATTTACCGCCTACGCAAGCCCCTCCGCCCACTATTCGACACCAGCAAAAACAGCCCCCTCCACCTGCGCCCCCTCCGCTGTACACTCCACTCTTCAGCGCCACACACACTCCCCTGCAAAACACCCCCCTGCAAGAACCTGCCCCTCCCCCAGCCTCTGCAAGAAGGGCGGCAGGAAAAAGAGGGCGGACTAATTGCCCCCCTCCACTCTCCCCTCTGCGGGCCTACGTTTTTTGGCGCAAGCTCTGAAAAAGCGGCCCCCAGAGAGCGCAAACAACTGGAGATTAATGACCCTCCTTACAACCACACCCTACTCCCTACGCCCTCCCCCAGAAAAAGCGGCTTCCAAGGAAGAGCCAGTGTGGACGACAGATGACTCCGCCTGCCACCACCCCCCGCCCTTTTTGCGCCTCTCGCAAAAAGCGGCCTCCGCACGGACGCTCATTTGTCAGCTCTAATCGCCCCACCGCCTCAGAGCTAGGATCGTTAACGATCCCCCTTTCTCTTCCTAATGGCCCCCTCCATCAACTTTACACACCCTTCCTCTACACGCACTGGCTGAGCGCGCACAGGGAGCTCCTTTCGACACCTAATGGTGATAAACGATGCCGAAGTTTTTCCGCCAGCCCTCCAGAGAGACAGGCCTCTGCCAAGCCTGCTTTGGCCTCCACCCACAGGAGCCTGGAACTTCCTCCCCCGCTGCTCTACACCATCACCACTTGGCCCCGCCCCGCTGGGGGGGAGGATCAGGTGGTACCCAACCCCTACCCAACCCCACATCATATAAGCAGCTCTTCCTCCAGCTTCACCCATTCCCCACCTTAACCCCCCACATTAACTTGACTTGCCACACACTCAGACAGAGCGTCTGACTTAAAGCCCAAACGGAACTACTCAGCACCATCACCATCGACGGACGCGCGGCAGTAGCCACATCCTCATCCAGCGACATGCTCTCGAGGACCTTCTGGCACCCACCCGGACAAGAGGAACGCTACGCCGGGAGGCCACCTACCCCGCCACCGGAAATGCAAGCCTTGCTCCCGCCACCGATCACCGTCCATTCACAAGACCGTGTCCGCCTTCCCAACCTATGCTTCAACTACGACCTCAGGAAACGAGCAACTAAGGGAGGACGCTGGGTCAAGATGGTGCCAATAGCCAAACAGGTGGAGGTAAAGGACGACACTAAGGAGACAACGGGAGAAAACCAAGGCCAGGATACCTTGGACCGGTTGTGGAGAGTCCTGAACATAGACCCAATCGGCCCGATCACCCTTCGCAGTCTCTCCGGCGGGTCCCCGTGCGACCTTCACGTTCCCCATCATCTACTCATGGGAACGCTGGACCTGCAAAGATCAGTAGGACCGCGAACATCCAATCGGGAGGCAAGAAACTGGGAAGACACGAAGGCGCAGAGACACTGTCTTCCATTCGTCCACTTCCAAGTCATCACCAGGAAGGAAGTGCTCCAACTACCCTACCTGACGAAGACTCTACGGATCCTGGACGTCACCGACCGTTTGAACGGCCTTAAGAACTTCTTTAGGCACCTCCTACCCTTCCTCAATAGAGCTGAAGCTCTGGAAGAACTCCGGATTCGAACAATGAAGCCTAAGATATGGAACGCCTTGCCAGATACCATCACCCGCCTTTCGTACTTCCAAGGATCACTGGGAAAGCTCCCGAAGACTTATCTCAAGGTCATCCGCTGTTGGGAGCTATCGGAAGTCACCTTGGAATACGTCACACCTAATCTGGAAGAGCTACATCTTCATGGAGGACGAGGGACAGAACCCTCATCCGAGCAGTGGTCCCACTTCCAGCGACTACCACGGCTTCATAAACTCCAGCTCCGAGTAGGAAGCAACCGGCACTTGTTCCTCCAGGTTGAGTGGAACACTCCTCTTCCTCAACTCCGACACCTGACGTTCGCGAAGTCGGACAAGATTCACACCCTGGATCTAAGAGAACTGGCGCCGAACCTGGTCTCTGTAGAACTTCCCTGGGTGCAACTACCAGGCCCGACAGAACCCTCTTTCTGGGACTTGCTCCCGCCGGGGCTTGAGACACTTCGGATAGAGGATATCACTGGCCACACCACAGTCTCTGGACACTGCCCGCTCAAGAGACTCCGACTCTTGGAACTAGGAGACATGCACAGTGATCTGCCTGCTCTGGCGCCATACGTGACCACTGTCCGACTTCACAAGACCCTACCGGAGCTCCCCTCCACAGTGTCTAGACTCAGCTTGCACAGCAACTTCCCAGAGGATTTTCCGAGAATAGAGACACTGCTTCGAAGCTTACCCAACTTGAAGTCTTTGGTGCTCCATGACGGCGCCTGGGAAAGAGAGCCAGGAAAGGACTACTCCCCCTTACTCTCTCTACTTCCCTCCGTCACTCACTTCAAGACAGACTTCCGCACTTTCCGGACGCTCTTCATTCCAGAGAGCTGCCCGCTGAAAAAGGGATTCCCCATGCCCCGAGGAAGACTCTTACCCCCAAATCTCAAGGTGCTACGGCTCGAGTACGTGGCCCCCTTTGGACAGGGGCTTGCATGGAGCAACGAGTTGAGTTCCCCACGTCAGGACATGGGCGGAGCTCGGCTAACCAGGATCCTGAGGACGATGGTGGCGGTGGAGTTCCCGTTCACGTTGGAGATGAATCGTCTAGTCCCTCTCGACCGGATGGCGTACGTCCTTAGACAAGCGCACCGGGAGCGCCCGAAGGACTTGGTTGTCAAACAGTTCGTCCTATCCAAGCACTACCATCGCTACGTCTTTTCTTGGAGATCCGAGAAGACCACCTGACATACGAACCATCAGAGTGGGAGCACAACATCAGCCCCCATCCGAGGCTGGAGACGACGTCCTAGACCCCCGTTTCCATCCACACCTCTCTTGTCATTGTGCCCAATCTTCATGACCTACCTGTCATCGCCCTCTCCTCCCTCTCCGCTTTTCCCTCTCCAGTCCGCCAGAACAGCAATCCTCTCTCTCTACTTATTCTCTCCCCCGAAGGACAGCGAATCTGTATGGAACACTGGTCGACAGGCGACATGGGAAAGCAAGAAAGGAACAACAGCCGAACCTGACCCCATAATCAGGACAGACTGACTGGGAGTGGCGCGTTCGAGGTCACTAGCCCCCACTGGACCACCCAGTGGAGGGTCAGTGCCTCGCGACATTTCCCCAAGCAGGATACATACTAAGACATGAGCCCGTTGTAGCTGAAAATACCCAGTGACTGGAGACGACTTCGGAACAACCAACTTCACACGCCACCGGAACCAACATGCCCGCTCTCCCACCCAACTTGGTCTCCCAGTGTCACCGCTGCCAGAACACCTTCAACACCGTCGATCGGCTGGCCTGCGATCGATGCGGAAGAGACCAATGCCCCACGTGCACGCAAGAAGACCTGGAACTGCTCTTTGGGGCGAGGGACGCAGCACGAGTCATGACGATCTGTCGCCAGCTACTGGACAGGAGCCCCGCCTCCTACCAGTGCCCGGATTGCGCTCCCAGGAACCACCCGGTGCTGTGCTCCACCGTGGAGCAACTCGTCGAACAGGGAGTCTTCCACGCAACCAATCTGAACGCAATGCTCGGCAACGAGGAGGACAACGACGACAAGAGACAGTTCCTGTCGATCTGCGACGTTCTCTACAAGGATGCTTGCGCTCGACTGGGTTTTCACAGAGACCACCCTCCACCGGAAGTCCTCGTGATGCGGTCCGAGGCAAACGACGCCTTCCGCATGGAAACGAATTCCAATCACAGCAATGGGACTCCCATAGCTCCAAGGGAGAGTTTGCTGACGGATACTAGGGCCGACGATCAACCATGGCCCGACCCACCAGCACCCATACGCCAGGCATACATTAATTGGAGCCATGCATCGCAAGCCGTTACCCAGATGGAAATCCAACTCGGAAACCTCTCTGCAGATGACCCACGACGTCCGGAACTTCAGTTACACTATCAAGGATTGCTAGTCACTCAGCGTCAATTACAAGCAACCGCCGAGGGGGCAGCGGCAGCCAACGGAATTACAGGATTCATTCCTCCGGCGAACCGGTGGCCGGGAGAGAACGGACAGTACCCGTCGCTACATCCGTCGTACCCGATCCCGACCGCTCCCTTCCTCCCGTACCCGCAATCACTTCTTCCCACACATCTGCCACAGCATCCAAACCCTCAACACGGACTTCCCCAAGTCCAGCCTCTAGAAGCACCAACAATGTACCCACAACAGCCATGGCTCCATCCTCAGACGCCAGGAGCCATGCACATGATGGGGAACCCGCTGTCGATGGGCTACCGGTCCACGGTAGACTTCAGAGCAGTAGAGGGGGAAACAGTGCCAACAATGGGGTTACCAACCCCCGCCTACAGCGCAGTACCCGTGGGAGCAGTCACCTTTCCACAAGTACCTCCAAACTACAACGAGAGCATCAGAGGGACCCAGGGCCAAGTGCTACCCAACCCAGGAGCCACACTACGCCCTCAAGGACCTGGAAACCTCGTCCTCGTACACCCACCTCCGCAGCTCGCCACATCCACCCATCCACCCAGGACCATCATCCCACACCCAGCTTATCCGTCACCACCAAGAGGAGCTCCTCCTCCTTCCCAAGGCCCCCCTGCCCAAACGAGGGTGCCGGACAATCTAAGAAGGTCCTTCCAACAATATAACTCCCCCTTCTTAGTCGCAGAACCAGACGACTCAATGGCCAACATCCTTCGTCAACTGCCTCTACAGGCATCTAGTCTGCCCTCTTACCAAAGAGCCCTGACGTGCCCGAGAGCAACTCCAATGCCTCCACACTACAAGGGAGAGGCAATAAGAAATCAGACACTCATGGAACATCTACGTCCAGGAACCTTTGACGACGTGATAGCCCAGCAACAGGCCACTGCGGGAGAAGGGGAGGGTAATCATCAACCTAGGAACGGAACACCAGATGGGCCAGTCGGACAACAACTCCTGGGACAAATACATTCCACCTCAACAAATCCAGGAGAAGGACTCGATCAACGTTCCCGGCGCGCAGCGACAGAACCGCGAGGCCTGAGCCCAAGGGGCCGCACGCAAGACCCATTCTGGAGGACACGAGTGCCCAAAAGAATCGCGCCCCTCGACCACCAGGACCAAGGCCCGACTATCGAAGCGTCTTGGTCGACCACCACCAAGCTGTCAGTCAACGCAGACCCCCTATCTTTTGTGAAGATGCGGCTGCCGGATTTGCTTGGGACGTCTTCATTCCAACACCCCCATCATCCGTTCACCCACCCTCCGAGGAAATCATGGCTGACTTCCTGCGCGCGGAATCGACGGGCATGGCCTTATCATATCCCGACCGTGGAGTAGCTGGATTCCGACCAGGAAGAGGGAGACGCTCCGACAGACCACCATCCTTGGGCCCCACATGACCAGCAGATAGACCAGCTCGGGATCCCATCACTCGGCCCCACTCAGCTGCAGCTCAAATGGAGCAGAATCAGCAAACGCCGGAAGCAGGATTGGATTCTCACGTACTCATACTGCCTGAGCATAGAGCAAGGACACTGGCGCGCCCTCGAGGGTGTCCACATCTCAACGACGAAGTCATGCGGATCTCCGAAACCCCCACTCGCCCACCACGCCGAGTGGACAATCACCGCGTGGCCCGCCGGCAGGATGACAGTACCCGTGCCTGTACGGACGATACCAGTACCTATCCACGCCACCAGGACCGACCTTGTCCACAAAGCACCTCACCACTCGCCAGTGAAGCCTTCACCCACACACTTCGCTCCAACGCCATTGCGACTCGACACAATTCGACCACAAGTGAAGAGGACCACTGGCGATCAGGACACACTCCCGACATGACGTTGGCCAGCAGTGACAACGAGCCGAACAGGTCTCCGTCATCCGGAGAACACGCCAACACCCCAAGACAGAGAACTCACAGAGGTGATCCCATCATGCTCACATTCCAGGCACTCCTCCACTCAAAAAACTGGATGGAGAACATCGACACGCACTGCATCCTTGACTCCGGATCCCAGATGACCATCATCTCCAACCGTGTAGCTAGACAACTGGCCCTGGAGACACGAGAGGTGAAAAGAGTCAGCACAGGCAGCTTCGGATACAGAGAACGGCGGAAGGTCAAGATGAGGAAAGTCAGACTCAACGCTTCAACACCCAACGGGTTTGAGTTCAGCATGGATGCCTGGACCCCGGAAGGCGAGATCTGCCCTCCTCTTCTCCTGGAACCACCACTTATGGAGGAGGACTGGGACCGAATCCATAGCAGGTACCCCGACTTGCTGAACATGCCCCCACGGAAGACGAGATGGGAGATGCAAGTCGACGTCCTCTTCGGCCAGAACGTATTGTCCTTCGTCCTCACCAGCTCCACATCCAGGAGTTTCGCGGTCCGTCCGGGCCTCTTCATCTTCCCGAGTCCTTTCGGCTCCTTCCTCATGGGGAATACCACTTTGCCGTTCGCGACCAGAGACGACTACCATCAGAGGAGAACCGTACTGATGAATGGAACAGCGGAGCGCATGAACGAGGATGGAGAAAGTGACGGACCAGGACCCCTGAAGAGACACTGCTTGGGTCTCGAAGGTGTGGTCATCCCTCCCCTCACTCGCCGACGGCTGAAAGAGATATTGGATAGCCCGTTGGATCCCCTCACCAAACATGGAGAGTCAAGGGAGAAGATGACGGTTCTGGAAAGAGATCTGAATCGGCGCCGTTACCACCTCGACGAGGAGATCTATGAGCCCCTACACCGTTTCGTCTGGACCGAACTGATGAGAACCAGCAAACAGCTAGAACGAGGAAGATTCGGACGAAACGACACGCATCACTCCAAGCAGACGAGACCGGAGGGCATGCTCCAAGACACCATTGCAGCCGGACCCTCCTCAAGCGTGTTCATGATGGGAGTAGACTGGAACGGGATCGAGACCGACTTCTCGATTGCCGACCTCATGAACGACGATGATCTGGGAAGGATGATCCAGGAACTGAACCTAGGGGAAGCGGTAGGAGGATCGCCAGCCGTCGCCCCTCCAGAGCCAGCCCAGGAGACGGAAGAGGAAAGAGCCATCACAAAGGTCAAGCTCCTAGAGGAAGAGAAAGTGACTCAACCTAAACCACCACGACGGAGGAAAATGCCATGGGAGACACCCTACGTTTGTGATCTACTCCAGAGCGAGGCTATAGAATACTATATGCCGAGTCGAGGAAGGGGTGAGGGACATCTCCCCTTGAGCAGGGTTCTCCAAGTCGGCACTCCGGACACCTCGCTCCCCCTGGCACATCTCCATCCGTCCCTGGAGCACAACTACATCACCCCACTCCCCCGAGTAAAGCAGATGAGGACGCTCAAGGGCTACAAGAGAGCCGCCGTTGAATACCTCACGATTGATGTCTACCATCAGACATTCATGCAGTGCCTACAGCAGAGCCAGAGACTCAGAGTCTTGAAACTTCACGTCATGACACCTACCATCTGGAATGCTCTGCCACCGGGGATAGACGGGGTGGCAGCGTGGAAGGGGGCACTGGGGCGTCTCGCGAAACCAGAACTGGAGTGGATGACCATCGGCTCCGGCATCTCGGTGAAGGACGTAGTAACGCGAGCCCCCGGACTTAAGAGACTGCTGATCTATGGCCGCCCCTACCTTGACACCAAGGATTGGGCAGCGTTGGCCCGACTCTCTCAACTCAGGGTTCTCCACCTGGAGTTGGAGGCGAAGAAGGAAGGCGTAGTGGAGACCCGTTGGAAGCAGCCAATACCTCAACTGCGGAATCTGACCTTCAATAGACAAGCGACGATCCGGATGCCTGACTTGCGAAGGCTCACTCCAAACCTCAAACTCCTGTCCCTGCCGCGGCTCACCTCAGCCGGACCCAGGGAGGAAGCAGGGAAACGATGGATGGGAGCGTGGGATATGCTACCAGCCAAACTAGTCATACTGGACATGCAGACGAGGGGAACCGAGACACCACCCTGGGACGTACCAACTGGATCCATTCCGCTGACAGAGCTCAAACGGCTGAGGATAACTGGTCCTTTCGTAGGCCTGAGCGTTCTCGCTCCGAAACTCGTCGTGGCAACGACGGCTGATATCGAAGATCTGCCGACATCGGTCAAGAAGGTGCAATATGTGGGACACCCGTCCACGGAGGGAATCCTAACACCAACCCAGAGGCTGTTACGATTTCCGATGATGACACACCTCACATTGCTGGACCTCCAAGGACTAGAGACAGAGGCAGAGGAGCAACTCTTCATCCTCTCACAATTAACACGAGTCACTCACCTCTTGATGGATCGAGCTGCCTGGCGCTCCCTACTGGTCGTGACTCCGGCAGAGGAGATTGTACTGGGGAGAGGGACACTCCCAGGACTTCTACCACCGGATCTGAGACAACTGCAACTCCGCTGGACTCCTCGCCTCCTCTACCCTCGAAGGGAGATCACGCCAGCGGAGATGACAGACATTGACCAACTCGCCCGAGTATTGAGTCGGGTGGACCTTCCCTTCGTCCTGGAGTTACTTGACGAGAATGGGATGAAGGCGAAGGGTTACACACTTCAGATGAGGACCCTGATCGAGGAGGTCCAGAGGAGAAGACGAAAAATGGCGCCTTGTTCGCAAGATCGATTGCGCGCCGTCGAGGGACAACTCACTCCGGAACACTGGCACTACGAGTTCCACCTTATTCCACCGGAAGAATACCGACTGACGAGGCCAACGAGTCAGCAAGCCAGACGGAAGGAACTGGCAAGGCGACGATGCGTACAGAGGAGAGACACGAAGGAACAGCGGGAAGACAGAAAGAGGTCCACTTCTCCAGCAGATCTCCCAACGAGAATGGTGAAGAGGAAACGAGGAGGAAATGCGATGGTTTTGATGCTCATCGCGATGGGCTTGCTCACTCCAGCCTCCGCACGTCCCACCGACCCAACCTCATCCACCTCTGGGCGAGCCCAGAGCTTGCCGTCAACGAACATGAAATTCCAACTGTGCTATCGTCCCAACGGGGGTGGCCGACCATTCCTTCTCCCTGAACGAGCCAGGGATTGCTCCGTGTACAAGCAGCCAGCCAAAAGATTGCATCACGAGGTGGATTTATGGCTTCCAGCTGCAGAAGGACCTAGCGTCCCGGCAGCTCAATGCGTTCTCGAGACCCTGACTGACACCACCCAGAGAGACAGGCACTCCCTCGAGAAAGGAACGAGTTACCCAGTCAAGAGGACGAGTGTACCAGTGGACGAATGCAAACAGGCATGGAAAGAACGACAGTTCAGAGGATCAAAGCTAGTACGACTAGACAGATCTCTCTGGTCCACCAACCACTCCCGAATCCGGGAGTGGCATCACTGTTCTGAGACCCACGTCAACCAGGCTGTCAACCTGTACCTTCTCGAAGGAACGGTGTATGCTGGACACCAAGCCCTCACGTCAGACCTTGGATCTCTTCGGGGATGCCACGTCGAGGAAGAAAGCTGTATCCAGCCCCAATTCACCATTGTTTGGAACGACACGTCCATCCTCAGGCACTGCCCCTTCAGCTACTTCGGAAGACTTGAGGGCGAAGTGATGGGTTCTCAAGTGAGACTTCCTAAGCTCTCCGCAACCTTCTCTACCTATCCCCCTGAGAAGGACTTTCCGTACACCAAACAGAACGGGAAGTGTCTCCCAGCCGGGACACTGCTTTCATACGAGGGAGGAGCGTTGTACCTGAACTCCACCAGAGGAAGTACTACCGACGACGGGCGCTCACCGACCCCCCCTTTGAGACGAGGCAAGAGGGAGGAGACTTCTCCCACAGCCGAGGAAAGGGAGAACTGGAAGAAGTGGGAGGAATGGGATCGACTAACGGACGAGCTCTTCAAGGACGCCAAGGAAGTGAAGGGACTGTCTCGACTCAATGACGAGGGACAAGTTCTAGACGATGATCCTGTCATTGGTCGGAGATCGCCGCCAACGGACGGAACTGCCCTTCCACCCAAGACACCCCCCTCACGTCCGCCCACCACGGTGACAGCTCACCAAGATCTCGACAAGGATGCGAGGAAAGGAGCCGTCTACGACACGTTGCTTCGTATCGAGAGCTGGATCCAACAACACGATCCCGTGGAAGCAAAACTGCACTACATCATGGACGAGCTGGTGGACTTGATAGAAAGAGTGGAGTCAAACGACAAACATCGAATGTGCATGCTAGAGGAACGACAGTATCAGGTGCTGAAGCAGATGATCCAACTAAGTCCAACCAACGGAGTCAGAGCCATTACCGGTCGTCAGGACATCTCGGCTGAGATGTGGGGAGCGGCCATCTTCATAGCTCAGTGTCAAGAAGCGGAAGTAGAGGAGATCTACCTGAGCCACCAAGTGCCGGGACAAGCTACGTGCTACATCTTTCTACCCTTACGACTCAAGTCAGGAGAACTTCTCTTCCTACCTGACAATGGAGGAATAGATCTCACTCGTCAGAGTCCCGTCGCCGACTGTCGTGATGTCCAACCCCTTCAGCCAGTAGACTCCGCTTCAAATGGACAGGCTAGGGCCATCTTTAAGAACTTCACTCACAGCTCCCTCGCTACGCTCATTCAGTCACCAAGCGCACATCATTTCCGACCCGAAATCACGTACAACACTCCAGTCCTTTTCCACTCCAGACTGATGCCTCCGTTCGCCGAACTGGTCGCCTACTCATCCAGCTTGCCAGCACTGGAGAGGAAACTCAGTGTATTGGCCAATCGAACTGGCATGGCCTCTTCCGGAAACAGCGATGAGAGTCTAGGAGTCACTACGAATGATCACGACGGGAGTGGCATGTTGGGGACCCTGGTTGGAGGGATTAGAGACGTTGCAAGAACCGTTTGGTCGAGTGTCAGCGGTCTCAGCTCGTACCTGGTCGATCCCGTCGTTGGGGTTATCGCAGTTACCTTGGTGGTCATCGCGGTGGGAGCCTTTCTTGTCGGGATTTCCCGTTGTACTTCGTGGGGCGCTAGTGCACGACGACGGATCAAAGAATGGAGACGGGAACTTCGATCCCGAACTCAAGATCGGAGGTCAAGAGTGCACTTCGAGCGGGAACCTTCCTCGTCGTCACTTCATCTTCCGTTACGAGCTTCTACCGCCAGTCGGACACCACGTGCCCGGTCGGGGTCTCGATCAACGGGGTGGTTCCGGTCTACTACCTCGGCCCAGCATACATCACCGCACTGGCTCTGACGATTCTCCTCCCACCCTCCTTCAGTATTGCTGCTTGTAGACTAGATCCGAGGCCCCGTTCCTCTGCCTGCGCTAGTTGTTGATGTGATCGATCCCATCCTTCCCGGCCGCCCGCGGGTGCGCTGTGCCGTTTCCCAAACCGGTTTCGTCCGACCCTTAGTCGGTGAGGCGGGCGGAAGGGAGGCCGGGATCAGTTGCTCTATAATGTGGCTCGCTCTTCCCCTACCAGTTCCGCTGTCTTCCTAACCCCCCTTCGGTGACAACGATGAAAGTGTATCTCGCTACGTTCCTGCTGCATATCACCACAGGGTTTTTTTTTTTTTTTTTTTTGTTTTGTTTTGTTTTGCTTGTTGTTGTGTGGTCCGGGATTTTTAGTTAAAAATTAAATATCAATAGGTTGGCGAAATATTACCAAATAAATATTTATGATCCCAAATTTTAGAAGCTATGCAGAAAATCTATATGTAAATTGCATATCCAAATTGTAAATAAAAATATCCTTAAACTACATTGTTGATGAGCTCAATAAGTGTACAAAATTGGGTCTTCATCACAGCAACTTTTTTCAGGCCCATTTTGTAGGATCCAATCCAGCATTTCAGTTCAAATGTCCACAAAACATACTATAATTTCAGTTAACATAAAAAATGTAAAAACATCCTTAATGCAAATTGTTGACATATGTGCTACTGATTGTTGCATGGTCCAAGGTACAGAACACAAATTTATAGTTAAAAGTTAGTACTCAATATGTTGGCGAAATATTAACAAATAAATATTTATGATCCCATATTTTAGAAGCTTTGTAAAAAACTATATGTAAATTGTATATGCAAATTGTAAATTAAATATCCTCATATTACAATGTTGATGAGCTCAATAAGTGTACAAAATTGGGTCTTCATCATAGCAACTTTTTTCAGGCCCATTTAGTAGGATCCAATCCAGCATTTCAGTTCAAATGTCCACAAAACATACTATAATTTCAGTTAACATAAAAAATGTAAAAACATCCTTAATGCACATTGTTGACATATGTGCTACTGATTGTTGCATGGTCCAAGGTACAGAACACAAATTTATAGTTAAAAGTTAGTACTCAATAAGTTGGCGAAATATTAACAAATAAATATTTATGATCCCAAATTTTAGAAGCTATGCAGAAAATCTATATGTAAATTGCATATCCAAATTGTTAATAAAAATATCCTTAAACTACATTGTTGATGAGCGCAATAAGTGTACAAAATTGGGTCTTCATCATAGCAACTTTTTTCAGGCCCATTTTGTAGGATCCAATCTAGCATTTCAGTTCAAATGTCCACAAAACGCACTATAATTTCAATTAACAAAAAAAATGTAAAAACATCCTTAATGCACATTGTTGACATATGTGCTACTGATTGTTGTATGGTCAAAGGTACAAAACACAAATTTATAGTTAAAAATTAATTATCAATAGGTTGGCGAAATATTAACAAATAAATATTTATGATCCCATATTTTAGAAGCTTTGCAAAAATCTATATGTAAATTGTATATGCAAATTGTAAATAAAATATCCTTAAACTACAATGTTGAAGAGCTCAATAAGTGTACAAAATTGGGTCTTCATCATAGCAACTTTTTTCAGGCCCATTTTGTTGGATCCAATCCAGCATTTCAGTTCAAATGTCCACAAAACATTGGCCTGGCGCGAGGGAGCGCAGCGACCGTCAGCGCCCAGGCCCTCTTTTCGACCCAGGTGTATGTTTTGAGGGTTATTGCCAGATCTCAAAATTGATAAGCGTTTTTCTCATCCCAGATAGCACCGATTGCTCTGATTTTTGCTGCAACGGAAAGGGCTACATCGAATTATGGGGGGTACTCGCGAAAAGCAGCATAAAAGTTTGGATTTGATGGAGAAAATCGAAAACAAGTTGCCGTCCGAACTCCTGCTGCCCTGCTCTTCCCTGCCCTGCTGCTTCGCATCTGCTAATGAACGAGAGTAGGTATTCATTTCATCCCCCCACCCTTTCCCCTCGTCCTTTGGCCTCATGAATTTATTGCTTATTTATAAACCTTCAGTTAAATTTTGTGCCATATGCTCCAGTGGCGTAGTGGTGCGAGCGATTGGCTGCTGGATCTAACTGGTGGGTTCGAAACCATCTCCAGCATAACTTTTATTTTTCTAAAGTTTTAAGTTGGAAATAACTGGTACCATCGGGAAGCCAAAAGTAAAGCTATTTTCTCCCAAAAAATCGATTGCCCCAAGCGTAAAACTAAAAAAATTTCCCAAAAATATTCGTTTGCCGAAATTTTTGCATTTGTTTTAATTTTCAAAACTTTCTTTATTTTAATTTTATTTCACGAATTTATTTTTTTTTTTTATTTATCTTATAAAATTTTAACTTAAAATATAAACAACAATAAAAAATAAAGTACATAAATTGACATAATTTATTTTTTGTATTTTTAAAGTTGAGGAAATATCTGGTACCATCGGCAAGCCGAAAGTAAAGCTCTTTTCTCCCAAAAATCGACTGCCCCGAGTATAAAGCAAAAGAAATTTTCCTACTACTAATGGAATCTGCTGTGTCATCTGTATTTTGTTTGAGCGCGCATGAAAAGAGTCTTAAAACTGCGCGCGAAAACAAAATGCAAATGCCCCACAAGCAGATTCCATTAGTAGTAGGAAAATTTCTTTTGCTTTATACTCGGGGCAGTCGATTTTTGGGAGAAAAGAGCTTTACTTTCGGCTTGCCGATGGTACCAGATATACTATAATTCCAGTTAACATAATAAAATGTAAAAACATCCTTAATGCAAATTATTGACATATGTGCTACTGATTGTTGTATGGTCCAAGGTACAGAACACAAATTTATAGTTAAAAGTTAATACTCAATATGTTGGCGAAATATTAACAAATAAATATTTATGATCCCATATTTTAGAAGCTTTGCAAAAATCTATATGTAAATTGTATATGCAAATTGTAAATTAAATATCCTTAAACTACAATGTTGAAGAGCTCAATAAGTGTACAAAATTGGGTCTTCATCATAGCAACTTTTTTCAGGCCCATTTTGTTGGATCCAATCCAGCATTTCAGTTCAAATGTCCACAAAACATACTATAATTTCAGTTAACATAAAAAATGTAAAAACATCCTTAATGCACATTGTTGACATATGTGCTACTGATTGTTGCATGGTCCAAGGTACAGAACACAAATTTATAGTTAAAAGTTAGTACTCAATAAGTTGGCGAAATATTAACAAATAAATATTTATGATCCCAAATTTTAGAAGCTATGCAGAAAATCTATATGTAAATTGCATATCCAAATTGTTAATAAAAATATCCTTAAACTACATTGTTGATGAGCGCAATAAGTGTACAAAATTGGGTCTTCATCATAGCAACTTTTTTCAGGCCCATTTTGTAGGATCCAATCTAGCATTTCAGTTCAAATGTCCACAAAACGCACTATAATTTCAGTTAACATAAAAAATGTAAAAACATCCTTAATGCACATTGTTGACATATGTGCTACTGATTGTTGTATGGTCCAAGGTACAGAACACAAATTTATAGTTAAAAATTAATTATCAATAGGTTGGCGAAATATTAACAAATAAATGTTTATGATCCCATATTTTAGAAGCTTTGCAAAAATCTATATGTAAATTGTATATGCAAATTGTAAATAAAATATCCTTAAACTACAATGTTGAAGAGCTCAATAAGTGTACAAAATTGGGTCTTCATCATAGCAACTTTTTTCAGGCCCATTTTGTTGGATCCAATCCAGCATTTCAGTTCAAATGTCCACAAAACATACTATAATTCCAGTTAACATAATAAAATGTAAAAACATCCTTAATGCAAATTATTGACATATGTGCTACTGATTGTTGTATGGTCCAAGGTACAGAACACAAATTTATAGTTAAAAGTTAATACTCAATATGTTGGCGAAATATTAACAAATAACATGTATATGGCGCAGAGCGCAATAGGTGACCGCGGAGCTTGCCCCCCCCCCCCCAACAACTTCCCAGGCAACTTAGCTGCTTATAAAGTCAATGCTCTTCATTTATGTTTCTTGTGCATTTGAGTTTGATTGCATTCGTTTGTTTAAATGCTTCAAATGTTAGTAATGTTTCAAATGCTAAAATTCCGGGTTTACCCATCCAGATCTTTCTAAAATGTTATTACCTTTCAGCAAAAAAAAAGTTTGTCCAAATCCGTTGAGAATTCGCCATTTCTCAACATACCCCATTTTCCAACCTTTCTACCCAAAAAAGTAATGTTTCAAAAGCTCAAATTCCGGGTCTACCCCTCCAGATCTTCCTAAAATATTATTACCTTTCAGGGAAAAAAAAGTTTGTCCAAATCCGTTGAGAATTCGCCATTTCTCAACATACCCCATTTTTCAACCTTTCTACCCAAAAAAGTAATGTTTCAAATGCTAAAATTCCGGGTTTACCCATCCAGATCTTTCTAAAATGTTATTACCTTTCAGCAAAAAAAAAGTTTGTCCAAATCCGTTGAGAATTCGCCATTTCTCAACATACCCCATTTTCCAACCTTTCTACCCAAAAAAGTAATGTTTCAAATGCTCAAATTCCGGGTCTACCCCTCCAGATCTTCCTAAAATCTCATTAGCTTTCAGGAAAAAAAAAGTTTGTCCAAATCCGTTGAGAATTCGCCCGTTCCCAGCATTTCCAGACATATATACATACATATATATGAGGACAAAAGTTCAGTAACCTCTATAGACCGCGGAGCGGCCCTTCGGGCCGCTCCGCGGTCAAATATTTATGATCCCATATTTTAGAAGCTTTGTAAAAAAACTATATGTAAATTGTATATGCAAATTGTAAATTAAATATCCTTAAGCTACAATGTTGATGATCTCAATAAGTATACAAAATTGGGTCTTCATCACAGCAACTTTTTTCAGGCCCATTTTGTAGGATCCAATCCAGTATTTCAGTTCAAATGTCAACAAAACATACTATAATTTCAATTAACATAAAAAATGTAAAGACATCCTTAATGCAAATTGTTGACATATGTGCTACTGATTGTTACATGGTCCAAGGTACAGAACACAAATTTATAGTTAAAAGTTAATACTCAATATGTTGGCGAAATATTAACAAATAAATATTTATGTTCCCATATTTTAGAAGCTTTGTAAAAAAAACTCTATGTAAATTGTATATGCAAATTGTAAATTAAATATCCTTAAACTACAATGTTGATGAGCTCAATAAGTGTACAAAATTGGGTCTTCATTATAGCAACTTTTTTCAGGCCCATTTTGTAGGATCCAATCCAGCATTTCAGTTCAAATGTCCACAAAACATACTAAAATTCCAGTTAACATAATAAAATGTAAAAACATCCTTAATGCACATTGTTGACATATGTGCTACTGATTGTTGCATGGTCCAAGGTACAGAACGCAAATTTATAGATAAAAGTTAATACTCAATATGTTGGCGAAATATTAACAAATAAATATTTATGATCCCATATTTTAGAAGCTTTGTAAAATAAACAATATGTAAATAGTATATGCAAATTGTAAATTAAATATCCTTAAACTACAATGTGGGATCACCCAATAAGTGAATCTAAAATATGGGACCACGCAATAAGTGTACAAAATTGGGTCTTCATCATAGCAACTTTTTTCAGGCCCATTTTGTAGGATCCAATCCAGCATTTCAGTTCAAATGTCCACAAAACATACTATAATTTCAGTTAAAATAAAAAATGTAAAAACATCCTTAATGCACATTGTTGACATATGTGCTACTGATTGTTGTATGGTCCAAGGTACAGAACACAAATTTATCGTTAAAAGTTAATACTCAATATGTTGGCGAAATATTAACAAATAAATATTTATGATTCCATATTTTAGAAGCTTTGCAAAAAAACTATATGTAAATTGTATATGGAACTTGTAAATAAAATATCCTTAAACTACAATGTTGATAAGCTCAATAAGTGTACAAAATTGGGTCTTCACATAGCAACTTTTTTCAGGCCCATTTTGTAGGATCCAATCCAGCATTTCAGTTCAAATGTCCACAAAACGCACTATAATTTCAGTTAACAAAAAAATTGTAAAAACATCCTTAATGCACATTGTTGACATATGTGCTACTGATTGTTGTATGGTCCAAGGTACAGAACACAAATTTATAGTTAAAAATTAAGTATCAATAGGTTGGCGAAATATTTCCAAATAAATATTTATGATCCCATATTTTAGAAGCTTTGTAAAAAAAACTATATGTAAATTGTATATGCAAATTGTAAATAGTTTACCTCCACAGTCATCCATTGCACTTTGCGCCATATACTTGTTTGTTTTTGCTACCAACAGCATTTGTTTAAATTATTTAAAGTTTTTCATGCTGTTCATGTACTTTTACCTGCCATAAAATTACAATATCATTACAATTGTGCAAATTTTCTGGGCTCTCTTAGCTCTTTAGAGGTTCAAAATTTTGTAAGTATGATTTCTTGATAAGAGTTTCAAATTTAATTTCATCACCTTATAGCCCAAGGTAGTTTCATGATAAGATGAATCAAATAAATTTCATTACCTTGATTCCCAAGCTAATTTGATTGCAAGCATTATAAAGAGGCCAGCTAAGAGAGAAAAAACACTGAAGCGGAGATTCAAAATTTCAGCAATTTGAAAAGCTCAAGTATGCGTGATGTTTCTTGTTAATTGCAGCTCAGACAAAATTCATGGTAAATTAAAATTCAATTCCAATGCTTAACCATCAAAGCATTAGGCTTTATTTGTCCAAGTTTGGAGCGCATTTTCTGCAGCTGCTTGTATTCTCATCGCGTTGTATGAGTTATGCACTTGAAGCCTAACATCAAAGACCCGGGCTGCTGTCTCTATTCTATAACTGCACGAATAATGGAATTTCACAACATTGTAATAACTGTAATCATTGTAAATCTGTTTAAAATCAGTATATCACTCTGCCCACCTTACCTGGGCAACCCAAGTGTGCTGCCAGCCAACACCAGCAAATGCACCATCCTTTACAATGTTTTGTTGGATAACACTGGCTATTCTGCCACCTTGAAAAGTGGGCGTTGAAGGGAGAGTACTGCGACAGTTGCTGTCCCTCGCAGGAGATGTGCTGTGACGATGGAAGCTGCATGGCCTACGATCCTTACTGCCGCTACCCTCACTCCTGCTGCTCCGAAGCTCTCTGCGGCGATCGCTGCTGTCCACCAGGTGCTGTCCCTCGCAGGAGATGTGCTGTGACGATGGAAGCTGCATGGCCTACGATCCTTACTGCCGCTACCCTCACTCCTGCTGCTCCGAAGCTCTCTGCGGCGATCGCTGCTGTCCACCAGGTTCTGTCCCTCGCAGGAGATGTGCTGTGACGATGGAAGCTGCATGGCCTACGATCCTTACTGCCGCTACCCTCACTCCTGCTGCTCCGAAGCTCTCTGCGGCGATCGCTGCTGTCCACCAGGTTCTGTCCCTCGCAGGAGATGTGCTGTGACGATGGAAGCTGCATGGCCTACGATCCTTACTGCCGCTACCCTCACTCCTGCTGCTCCGAAGCTCTCTGCGGCGATCGCTGCTGTCCACCAGGTTCTGTCCCTCGCAGGAGATGTGCTGTGACGATGGAAGCTGCATGGCCTACGATCCTTACTGCCGCTACCCTCACTCCTGCTGCTCCGAAGCTCTCTGCGGCGATCGCTGCTGTCCACCAGGTTCTGTCCCTCGCAGGAGATGTGCTGTGACGATGGAAGCTGCATGGCCTACGATCCTTACTGCCGCTACCCTCACTCCTGCTGCTCCGAAGCTCTCTGCGGCGATCGCTGCTGTCCACCAGGTGCTGTCCCTCGCAGGAGATGTGCTGTGACGATGGAAGCTGCATGGCCTACGATCCTTACTGCCGCTACCCTCACTCCTGCTGCTCCGAAGCTCTCTGCGGCGATCGCTGCTGTCCACCAGGTTCTGTCCCTCGCAGGAGATGTGCTGTGACGATGGAAGCTGCATGGCCTACGATCCTTACTGCCGCTACCCTCACTCCTGCTGCTCCGAAGCTCTCTGCGGCGATCGCTGCTGTCCACCAGGTTCTGTCCCTCGCAGGAGATGTGCTGTGACGATGGAAGCTGCATGGCCTACGATCCTTACTGCCGCTACCCTCACTCCTGCTGCTCCGAAGCTCTCTGCGGCGATCGCTGCTGTCCACCAGGTTCTGTCCCTCGCAGGAGATGTGCTGTGACGATGGAAGCTGCATGGCCTACGATCCTTACTGCCGCCACCCTCACTCCTGCTGCTCCGAAGCTCTCTGCGGCGATCGCTGCTGTCCACCAGGTTCTGTCCCTCGCAGGAGATGTGCTGTGACGATGGAAGCTGCATGGCCTACGATCCTTACTGCCACTACCCTCACTCCTGCTGCTCCGAAGCTCTCTGCGGCGATCGCTGCTGTCCACCAGGTTCTGTCCCTCGCAGGAGATGTGCTGTGACGATGGAAGCTGCATGGCCTACGATCCTTACTGCCGCTACCCTCACTCCTGCTGCTCCGAAGCTCTCTGCGGCGATCGCTGCTGTCCACCAGGTGCTGTCCCTCGCAGGAGATGTGCTGTGACGATGGAAGCTGCATGGCCTACGATCCTTACTGCCGCTACCCTCACTCCTGCTGCTCCGAAGCTCTCTGCGGCGATCGCTGCTGTCCACCAGGTGCTGTCCCTCGCAGGAGATGTGCTGTGACGATGGAAGCTGCATGGCCTACGATCCTTACTGCCGCTACCCTCACTCCTGCTGCTCCGAAGCTCTCTGCGGCGATCGCTGCTGTCCACCAGGTTCTGTCCCTCGCAGGAGATGTGCTGTGACGATGGAAGCTGCATGGCCTACGATCCTTACTGCCGCTACCCTCACTCCTGCTGCTCCGAAGCTCTCTGCGGCGATCGCTGCTGTCCACCAGGTTCTGTCCCTCGCAGGAGATGTGCTGTGACGATGGAAGCTGCATGGCCTACGATCCTTACTGCCGCTACCCTCACTCCTGCTGCTCCGAAGCTCTCTGCGGCGATCGCTGCTGTCCACCAGGTGCTGTCCCTCGCAGGAGATGTGCTGTGACGATGGAAGCTGCATGGCCTACGATCCTTACTGCCGCTACCCTCACTCCTGCTGCTCCGAAGCTCTCTGCGGCGATCGCTGCTGTCCACCAGGTGCTGTCCCTCGCAGGAGATGTGCTGTGACGATGGAAGCTGCATGGCCTACGATCCTTACTGCCGCTACCCTCACTCCTGCTGCTCCGAAGCTCTCTGCGGCGATCGCTGCTGTCCACCAGGTGCTGTCCCTCGCAGGAGATGTGCTGTGACGATGGAAGCTGCATGGCCTACGATCCTTACTGCCGCTACCCTCACTCCTGCTGCTCCGAAGCTCTCTGCGGCGATCGCTGCTGTCCACCAGGTTCTGTCCCTCGCAGGAGATGTGCTGTGACGATGGAAGCTGCATGGCCTACGATCCTTACTGCCGCTACCCTCACTCCTGCCGCTCCGAAGCTCTCTGCGGCGATCGCTGCTGTCCACCAGGTGCTGTCCCTCGCAGGAGATGTGCTGTGACGATGGAAGCTGCATGGCCTACGATCCTTACTGCCGCTACCCTCACTCCTGCTGCTCCGAAGCTCTCTGCAGCGATCGCTGCTGTCCACCAGGTTCTGTCCCTCGCAGGAGATGTGCTGTGACGATGGAAGCTGCATGGCCTACGATCCTTACTGCCGCTACCCTCACTCCTGCTGCTCCGAAGCTCTCTGCGGCGATCGCTGCTGTCCACCAGGTGCTGTCCCTCGCAGGAGATGTGCTGTGACGATGGAAGCTGCATGGCCTACGATCCTTACTGCCGCTACCCTCACTCCTGCTGCTCCGAAGCTCTCTGCGGCAATCGCTGCTGTCCACCAGGTGCTGTCCCTCGCAGGAGATGTGCTGTGACGATGAAAGCTGCATGGCCTACGATCCTTACTGCCGCTACCCTCACTCCTGCTGCTCCGAAGCTCTCTGCGGCGATCGCTGCTGTCCACCAGGTACTGTCCCTCGCAGGAGATGTGCTGTGACGATGGAAGCTGCATGGCCTACGATCCTTACTGCCGCTACCCTCACTCCTGCTGCTCCGAAGCTCTCTGCGGCGATCGCTGCTGTCCACCAGGTGCTGTCCCTCGCAGGAGATGTGCTGTGACGATGGAAGCTGCATGGCCTACGATCCTTACTGCCGCTACCCTCACTCCTGCTGCTCCGAAGCTCTCTGCGGCGATCGCTGCTGTCCACCAGGTGCTGTCCCTCGCAGGAGATGTGCTGTGACGATGGAAGCTGCATGGCCTACGATCCTTACTGCCGCTACCCTCACTCCTGCTGCTCCGAAGCTCTCTGCGGCGATCGCTGCTGTCCACCAGGTGCTGTCCCTCGCAGGAGATGTGCTGTGACGATGGAAGCTGCATGGCCTACGATCCTTACTGCCGCTACCCTCACTCCTGCTGCTCCGAAGCTCTCTGCGGCGATCGCTGCTGTCCACCAGGTGCTGTCCCTCGCAGGAGATGTGCTGTGACGATGGAAGCTGCATGGCCTACGATCCTTACTGCCGCTACCCTCACTCCTGCTGCTCCGAAGCTCTCTGCGGCGATCGCTGCTGTCCACCAGGTGCTGTCCCTCGCAGGAGATGTGCTGTGACGATGGAAGCTGCATGGCCTACGATCCTTACTGCCGCTACCCTCACTCCTGCTGCTCCGAAGCTCTCTGCGGCGATCGCTGCTGTCCACCAGGTGCTGTCCCTCGCAGGAGATGTGCTGTGACGATGGAAGCTGCATGGCCTACGATCCTTACTGCCGCTACCCTCACTCCTGCTGCTCCGAAGCTCTCTGCGGCGATCGCTGCTGTCCGCCAAGTACTTGGCTCCAAATTTCCTCCAAATAGCTAAAATCACAAAAAGGAACAATCGCATCACAGATGATATTTGAGCAAACTGAAAATTGTGGTTATTTCAAGTGCGCAAGGATTCCCTTAAGGCTATGGGGAGAAATGCGGCTCCTACTGTGCCCCGCACGGGGAGTTCACCTGCTGCGACCCAGACAGCAGTCGAATGTGCGCTGCCGGCTCTGCCTGCTGCGCCCACGGCTGCTGTGCTCCGGGCCAAGTTGCCCTTCTTCCTTCCTTCCACATCCTTCCTTTAGCTCCAATCAGCCTCATCAGTCATGCTGCAACGGGGACTGCTGCCAGCCGGGCATCAGCTGCCTCCAGGGGCGCTGCTGTCCACCTCAGCTGGTCCATTGGCAATGCTTTTTTGCTTCGTCTAAAGCAGCTGAATTGCTTTTGGAGGAGTGCGGAAGCCGCTGTTGTTCGGAGGGCGAGCGATGCCTAGGACAAGACACTTGTTGCGCTGAAGGAGAGCAACTTTGCGGAGGGCAGTGCTGTCCTGCTCAGAATGTCTGCCACCCCGGTGGCCTATGCTGTCTGCCTGGACAGAATGTGTAGTGGATTTGGACATGCAAGATGGTTAGTCTATATGCTTTGAGCTGAATGTTTGAGGTGCGGTGGCTCTTGCTGCAATGGGAGCTGTGTGAATGGAGTCTGCTGCAATGCTACGAAGGTATGCGAGGACAGCTGCTGTTCAGAGGCTCAGGTCTGCCTCAACGGGGCCTGCTGCGAGACTGGGAGCCAGTGCAACGGTTTCTCCTAGCAATCTCCGCCAATCCAGAAGCTCACAAACAGAAGCTGGCCAAGGTGAATGCTGCCAGCCCGATGAAGTGTGCACGACGGAGAGTTGCTGTGCTGCTTCCCAAGTCTGCGGACAGCAGTGTTGCGCCAAGGACGAACACTGCAGCGGGGGCCAGTGCTGCGCTGTCGGCCTCGCCTCATGCAACGGCCTTTGCTGCAGGCAGATTTGGCGAGTGACTGCAATTAGAGAGGAGGAGAAAATGGAGTGTAGGAGTGGGGAGAGCTGTGTGGAGGGGCGCTGCTGTGCCAGAGCATGCGGGGACTCCTGCTGCAGGCTGGGGGAGCAGTGCGCCAAGGATGGCAGCTGCTGTACGGGTCAGCTGTGCAACGGCACTTGCTGCTCTGCCGGTTGCCTTTGCTTATGGTTAGCGATTGGGAAACTCATGGACATGCAGGTGAAGCATGCATCAATGACCAGAGCTGTTGTTCGAATGCCTGCGGCGGAGTCTGCTGTTCATCAGGTTAGAGTGTTGCTGAAATGTGGAGTGGTGGATTGGTGAGAATGAAGGGGAAATCTGCTCGGAGGATCATATCTGCTGCCCGCTGGAGAAGCTTTGTGAGGGGAAGTGCTGCCAAGGCGCTTGCATCAACGGCACCTGCTGCCCACTAGGTAGCATATAAGCCTTTATTACACTGAGACTCCTCATCACAATTAGATTTAGAAAGCGAATGTGGAGGCAAATGCTGCGAGGCACCGAACAGCTGCTCCCGCTTCAGCCAGGACAGCTTCTGCTGCCCGCCCGGCACCTCCGTCTGCGGCCTGCTGCAGAAGAAGTGCTGCAAGCACTGCCTCCTCTTCGGCTTTGGCACCGATTGCGTCCATCCGCTAGCTCAGCCCACCGTTTTTTTCATTTACCACCTTCCACCACAATATCCAATCCAGCTACATCTCAGGGCGACCATGAGGCAGAAGTGGGTAGGAAACGGATTGACGACGCCAAGCTCCGCTACTCGCCTCTGGTTCAGTTGGTCTATGGGAAGATGACGGATCGGAAGATGAAATCTTTAGGCATCGGCACTTCCGCCGGCCCCGTCAGGGCGCATCCGCCCCTCCAGCACGGCCTGTTTCCAGCGCCTGAGCTCGGGCAGCTCAGCCTGCGAGGTGTTTCCCTGCCTGGAGCTCCTGTCCCAGTGCGGCAACGCCGGCTTCCCTGTCCAGAGCCAGCGCATACTTTGCATCAATGCTGCCTTGGTCCTCTTTCGCTTTTGCCAGAGAGAGCTGTTGCAACAGAGCTGACGGCTGAGAATTGAAGACAAATGGATTGAATGCGGCCGGCAAGGCTTTCCTCGCCTGTGCACAAAGCTGTGTCACCAGCGGCGCTTTCAAGGTTTGCCACGGCAATATCATATTTTGATAGGACGTAGGACGTGTTAGAATGTTTCAAATTGTTTCATGATCACAGTCTATTTTTTGGACGTTTAATGAGAGTTGCTTAAATTTTCGCTTAAAGAGTGACGTTTGCTTAAAATTTGCTCAACAACTTGGAGTCGCATGATGATCTTCCATGCAGGCTTACTCAGATACTGACCTGAGGCCGATATAATTAGCTCCGACTTTGCCTTTTTGAAATCGGAATATGGAGCTGCAAATTTCGACCAAATGGTATAAATAGGGTATGGCATCTAACTATATCATCACTCAATATTTCAGGACCATAGGCAAAAGTCGCAGCTATTTATATCGTTTTCAATTTCGAAGCTATCTATATCAATGCTCAATTTTTCAAAGTTGAAAAAACATGTGCAAGAAGAAACATTAGAAAAAGAATAAGAAAGCACTTTAATGCTTATTATTCATGAGCCTTCGTCAAATTAGCATTTTTGCGCGGCCGAAGGCCGCCTGCCGCGGAGGGCAGGGCAGTCAGAGCTCCGGAGGCCGGAGGGCATGGGTGCGGAGGCCCCGGAGCGTAGCCTAGCATGCGAAGCATGCTAGGCGAAGCGTAGGGGCCGTAGCACCCGTGCCCGGAGGCCGGAGGAGCTCTGGCGCCCTGCCCGGAGCGGCGGGCGGCCAAGGCCAGCTTAAGCAGTTACCCCATTTTTGTGTCCGTCTGTCCGCATATATATATATATATATATATATATATATATATATATATATATATATATATATATATATATATATATATATATATATATATATATATATAATATATATGTGTGTGTGCCATGCCCATACTCCGCGGTTTTTCAACGAAATTGGCTGATTTTTTGCATGAAGGTCCGCCTAGGCGGTGCCTCGGGACCATTTTTGGTGCTTGGCGTAATTTTTTGAATTTTGCCCAAAACTCAATTTTTTGATGTTTCAAAATACGAAAAATCTTAAATCACTGGTTTTTCAATGGAATTAGCTGATTTTTGGCAGATACGTCCGTCTAAGTAACATTTCGAAGCTGGCAAAAGGAATTTTTGAAATATTTAATATTTTTTGATTTATAGTCAAAAAACCAAAATTTTGATGTTTCAAAAATTTGAACATGCATAGGTCCCCGGTTTTTTAATGAAATTTGCTGATTTTTGGTATGTACGTCCGTGATAGTAACATCTTGAAGCTGGCAAAAGGAATTTTTTAAATAATTAGTATTTCCTGATAAATGGTCAAAAACCCAAAATCTTGATGTTTCAAAAATCGGAACATGCATAATTCATGGTTTTTCACTGAAATCTGTTGAATTTTGGCATGCATTTTCATCTAGGTGGTGTCTTGAGGTGAGGCCGCGCATCTTGGCAACCGCCGAGAATACCTTGTTATTGACTGGCTAGCCTTTTGAGCTGGCGCCAAATTGGGTCTCTTGACATGCTGCACAACAAGAAGGCCAAGAAAAACGCAAAATTGACCTCATGCCATTTAAGTCAACTAAAGGTACTTCTATGTCAAAGAAGTGATAGTCAGTCATTTGTTGTGAGGCCGCTGCTGTGGTCTGTTTTTGTTGTCAGATGTTGTGGTGAGTTGTGCTAGCCAGCTGTTGCGGTCGGTGGGCCTTATGCTTGTAAAATGGCTTCAGAAAAGTGTTAACCGAATTCTTTAGCACAAAATGCGAAAAATGCAAATCCCGGTGTATCACAAAAAGCAGATTCTCAAGAAAACCTGCTTAAATTCGGCTATTCAAAATTTATCATATTGACGGTTTATAAAATTAACAGTTCATGAAAACTACGGTTCATAAAAACAACGGTTCATCCACATGACAGTTCATCAATTGATGGTTCATCAAAATAAAGATTTATCAAAATATCAATGCAATGATTGCCGGGTTGCCTTAATGAACCATCGTAACACGCTTAAAACCTATACTATGTTGAAGAGCACAATTTTTAGCCTAAGGTTGGTATTAGGTCCATGCTTTATAACCTATCATACAGGGAGAAAAAGTGACCAAAATTAAAGTCGCATCTGAAATTAGCAGCTTCACCGCTGCGACCCTGCTGCTACGAATTTCAGCTGAAATTCGACGCAAAGATATAATTAGGTCAAAGTAGCTACGAATTTCAGCTACAAATTTGAAATTCGCATGCAAATTTCAAATTCGTAGTCGACTCTAATGATATCAAAAAGTCGACTCTAATGATATCATTTTAGGTTGAAATTTCGACCCTAATTATATCACCCTGAAATTAGCAGCAGGGTCGCACCTAATTATATCGGCCTCTGGTGCCCTGCTGTGCCTCTCTGAACAACTGGTCCCAGTCTTTCAACAAGGTATCTTCGCTGTCATAGTTCTGTGGAAAGTCAGGTGAAGGCATGTGTACACAGAACTGCTACACCAGCTGTGGCTTCTGCCCTGCCTATCTCAGCAACGGAGCAGCCTTTGCTCAGCTATTCAACGGAGCTCCACTCTCACCTTCCCAGCTCTATTTCCGATTTTGTCAAAACTGATGCCACACCACCGTAAGATTAAAAAACCATTTTTTCACGAAGTCGGCAGATTACAATTTGTTATCCCGGCATTGGAAAAGAAAAGGATTATCGCGAACAGACTCAACGCAAAGCCCAAGAAGAAAACTATTCACAAGGGCCAGCGTAGCAAGCATCCCACCTTCTGATCGGCAGATATTGCAGATACCCCAGACGGCAACATCTGCTCTCCTCATTCTTCACACCATCCTCTGTGCAGCCGCGCGTACTAATCTTCAATTAACCTCTGCCATCTTTTTAATTACGGCCATTTCATGCTATCGAAGCACTTATTCGTTTTGCACAAACCGCATGTTTCGCACCAGAATGACTTTGGCCGTGCACGCAAACGAGCGATTTTTGAGTCCTTTCATTAACAAAACGAAAATAGAATGGGCAGCTTACCTTGATTCCCAGTTCACAAGTGACGGTGCATGGACTCCACACTTGGGACATTCTCTCATTTGGCACGGCACCAAGGCAAAAGCTGTCTTCGTGCAGTATTCACCCAGATTGCTACCAATTGGGTTTGTAGTATATGAAGCGGCTGAGAGGTTGAGTAATGAGTACGCTGGCTCTTCTTGGATGCATTCGCGGTATTTGATCCGGTAGCCACTGCCACATGTCACGCTGCACGGAGGGCTTATCTTCCATTCCCCAAATTTACCACCTACAATCAAAATCCAAGCATGAGCCATATCTTAGCAGTCAAGCGATAGGTGGAAAGAAGAGAAACTATAGGAAACTTGGGAGATATGTACTAGAAGCTTATAAAGTCCATTTATTTAGAAATATGGGCCACCTTGTACGAGGACCAAACCATCGGTCAGGGCAAAAAGCAAGAAAGCCAAGCTGTTGATTGACATAGTTGTGCCAATTGTATCTTTTGATTCGAGCAAGAGTCCTGACTGACTGCACCTGACTTTATACTGTCTGCATCAGAGACTGACGCAGTTTTTTTGAACCCGGCACTCCTTCTGACGGCGTACGGCACGGGGAACATACAGACTACGCCACACCCTTTCCAGTTCATCCTATACCTCAGTTCTCCAAACTCATTTATTTACCAAAAATTATAATTTGGCTAATTGTTCTAATTCTTGTTGCTTTCTCTTCGCTTTATACTGTTTTTAATTATTGCAAACAAAAAAGTTTGAAGCTAAGGAGAAGAAGAAGCAAGCACGCAATGATAGATGTTTTGTTCATTGAGTTTTGGCAGAAGCAGGTAGGAGGGTCAAACAGTCGTGCAGAGGAGAAAGATAAGACAGTAGAAGGGCGAATGTGGCTTTTTCTAAAGCGACTTGATGCGGGAACTTTGCCTGTTGCTGTTAGCAGGATGGGCTGATACATTGTCAATCCTACAGTTTGTACCTGCCTACAGCCATTCTCACATTCTATTCAACTATCGACTCGCTCAAACCCTTTCAGTGCTCGGTCACAAGTTAGTCTAATCCTAATTTAACCTAAAAGCTTTTGCTTCAAATGCGCCTGCATTTTTTTCTTTTGTTTTTATCCTCATACCGCTCTAAAAGACTCATTCATTACTTTTCAAGTCCAAGTACGTGAGACGATTACAGTGTGACGCTTTGGACGTTATTAGACTCCCGATTGGATGCTGAAAAGATGCCAGCACTTCCTAGTGGAGTCCAACAAATCATCATCCGCTCCGATCTTCAGTTCTCTTTACCTGCCCACCTCTCATGACCAAACTTAGCCCATCACACGAACCTCAGTGAGCGAGGATTGAAATCAGTGCAGCAGTTGATGTCCGAAGCGGCCTGGGAGGCCAACTCTTGGCAGCAGATTCGCCAGCTCAACCACGGCATCATTAAGGCTTGGCGTTCGCCTTTCGATTTCGCTTCTGACTTAGTCCCAGTCCTAAGACTCCGGCCCTAGCTGATCCATGCTGCTGCTTTGTTGAAAATGAAATGCAGAGGTGAACTGCGCCATCCAGTTAGAGGAGGTGGAAGGAGCGACAGCTTTGGAAGCTTTGTCTGGCAAGACTTTCCACCTGGCCATCGCCTACAACCTAGCCCTGTGTCCTCTTGCAGTCGCGCTTCGTCTGGGTAGATTGCAGTGACATTTGGCGGCTGAGCAGGACTCAAGGTTTCAGGGCTGAGACCCAATCAATTCGTCTGGTACACACCGGGCAGCTATATCGTCAACTTTTCCGCCAAATCCCTCGGCCTCAGCATCCACCCTGCCTATATTCCGGCGCCCATGGCGCCCTACTCTGATAGGATGAGTTTCCAGTAGCGCTTGCGCTGTTTGGATTACCCTCTCGCATTTTGCTGAAGAATTGCAGAGAAAGATTTCTTAACAGCTTCTTTCTTTTCCTGGGCTCCGTAACATCCGTATTCTCCACATCACTTCTTCGATACGAGAACCAGCTTTTTCACCAACCTCCCTATCAGGTTTCCCCAGTTCCGTGGAATTTAAACTTTTTATGGGTATCAAACAATGCATTCATTCATTAGTTTATGATCAGTTATTGCAGAGATTTGTGTGTTGCTAAAATATGACGTTGTAGTCGGAAAGCAAAAACTCCCTGTCATCAATGGCGAAAGAAGTGAGGACGTTGATGACGAATGGAGAAGCTGCGATTGACTTCCCCCGGCCCATCACTTATGGCCTATTCTATCTTGGCCAGGTTTGCTAAGATTGGGAAATGCAACTGATTAAAGACAAGTCCAAAAGCAAACGATTGAGTTTATCAGGTTGGGGAAAAGAAAATAAGCAGAACAGACGAAGAACTGGGGAAGGAGTGGCAGGAAGTGTTGGACGGTGGCAAAAAAGGCGTCATCCTCTTCAGCCTCGGCACTATCGCCAACACCTCACTCATGCCCATGTTCATGAAGGTATCGACCTGGCTCAAAAACAACATTTCTTCACCTCCCACCCCTAACCCAAAGGAAGCATTTTTGGACGCCTTCGCCGAGCTCCGGGACTATAACATCATTTGGCGCATCCACCCACCGCTGCCCAATCGCCTCTTTACCCTACCTCACATCCGAGTGGTCGACGACATGCCTCAACGCCTACTCTTGCGTTAGTTGATTTTCCTTTACCCCCGAATTTTGAAAGAAGCAAGATATTTGAGAGCAGCCAAGGACCCGCTTGTTCATCAGCCACGGCGGCTACAACAGCATCCTTGAGGCTACGCAGGCTGGTCTCAAAATCCTTCTCTTCTCAATCCTTCAATTGAAATGTGGAAGGCTGAGGTGTGCCTCTGCTGCTGCTGCCTCTGTTCGCAGACCAGGCCTGCAACGCAGCTCGAGCACAGCGACACGGACTCGCCATCACACTCCATAAAAACCACCTCTCACCATCCACCGTATTTCACGCCATTTCCACCATCCTCAACGACCCCAGGTCCATACTGTTGGCTTTCAATTCAGCACATTATATCGCAATTATATTTATTCTTAATCCAGTAGCCAATTATGCATTGGTCTTTAGACTGGATATCGCCCGGTTTCGAGCATTCAGCACCCAGGGCCTAGTGCTTTTTTCGCTAATATTTTTATCGTGTGTCCATTCAAGGTTTGCGCGGCGGTCCAGAAAGTTCGCAGGGATGCTGAAAGATAAAGTGGCGCCAACGGAGCAAATTCTGGAGCACCATCTCCGTTTCCTCACCCGCCCGGGCTCAAGCTACCCCAATCTTAGAGCCAGGTTTGAGGCTGCCAGCCTAGCAGCTCCTATCTCCCATCTTGTAGCCATCGACTGAGCGATACGCAGTACTGGTGCTTGGACCTGGCCGCAGCAGCAGCTACGCTGGCTCTGCTCGCTGTTTTGGCCGTTTATTGAATGCTTTTCAGGGTGGCTGGTACTTTAGAAAGAATGGTTGATCTGTGCATCCGGAATGATATGGCAAAAGTCCTTTCTTCAAACATTCTTATTTATTCCCAATAATGAGCTCAATAAGATCTTCTGCGGTTTTTAATGACAATAAAGGCAAACTAAAATCAACTGGCAGCCAAAAACTACTGCACTTAAATGAGAGCTGCTAGAATATCCAATTCACCGTTTTCATAAAATAGCACCTGCTAGAAGCGTCCAAAGACGAATCACTCACTGACTGGGACGAACTTTCATGGTGGCATTGAAGGCGGAGTAGAATTTGGACAGGGCAGCAGAGGGCCAGGAGCTCCAATACACACCATCCACCGAATTGGATGAATGCTGGTAGCGACAGCCGCTCTCATAGACTCCATTCAGATTGCTCTCTCCGCAGTGCGCAAACCACCATCCCCTGTTTTCATACCCTTTAACGCCCTGTACTTCCTTCAAGTTGGCGAGAATTTGACGACTTCGATTTGCAATTGAAGCTTTAGATTGGGAATTGACCAATTAGAAAGCGGAATTATGGGAACAAACCCATGGCCGAAGATAGAGCTGCAGAAGCGGAAAACATCGTTAGCGCGATCCTTGGTGCTGAATGGCTGATTGTCACTAGCAGTCAGCGAATCGCCCAGCCCGCCGTCCGTGAATCCGTACAGCCTCATTCGGTACTGCTGCTTTTCATCGGTAATCTAAAATATAAAACTCATTCATTATATTGCTCTATCTTTTTGCATGTGATATCGGTAAATGCTGGCCACTGATCAGGCGCAGTGAAAGAAGAAATTAACAGCAAATCGATCATAGATGGCGTGAGCAGTCTGCTGCGCTCCGCATTCGGTGAGCTCTACTCTGAGCGATGCTTTGCCCTGATAGCAGTTGGAGGTGAGCCAGTAGATGGCATCGTTACCCAGCCACTGGTTCCCGCCCGCCTCACCAAAGCCTGCCTTGTAGTCCGCCCAAGGACGCGCAAAGTCTACGCCACCATCTACCCGGCTGCAACATCGCATTGCTAAATTCTCTCATCCGAATGCTTTTATTCAAAACATACACCTCGCGGTTGAGGTCTTTCACCGGACACACTTTTTACCCTTATATCTCTCTTTTGATCTGTTCTCAATTCAAAATATTTGCCCTAGTGTAAAGTGAGAGGTAGCCTGTGTATGGCAGTGTATCCGCCGCCTTGCATGTCGCAGAAAGCCTGGCGAACATGAGGCTGTCCTTGATCATCGAGGAGAGTGATGTTGTACACTCCGTCCGCCTCTACTCCTCCAGTCTGCTTCAGCTCGAAGCATGTGCTACAGCTCAGAGGCCCTGTACTCTGCGTCATGCTTTGTCCAGTGCTGCCTGGAGCCCTGGGCCATTGGTGCTCAAGCTTCGAATCCATTCTCTTCCATTTCAATCCATGTAATCCATTCCATGCAATGTCCCAATTGCCTCAGAAATGTCGTTAGCCCTACCTGCCGTGGATGGGAAGCTGCTAGTTGTTGTTTGTCTGTCGCAATAAAGTCCCTCATATCCCGGATCACAGTAAGCTGAGAAGGAAAAGACAGTCCTAGATAGCGATATAGCTTCTGTCGTCTCCACATTCTAAACAGAAAAGTAACTCAGTGGCTGTTGTTCCACGTCTTTCGTGAGTGTAAGTACGAAAATCAAGTTTTTTGCCAAAAACTGTTGCTGGAAAAGAAAGGACGAATTCGTCCACTTTTGCTGGGCATCGTTTGCTATCTATTGTGTCATGATCAGCTACAATTTTCAAATAAAAACCCTGCAACGATTGTATTAGCCAATTTAGTGCGGCCAATATCGGTACCTCATAACGTTTGTTTGAATGAAGCACCACGGGATTGTTAAAGGCTCCATTGCAGCCTCCGTTACCATTGCTGAAGTGAAAGGTATCTTCCGTGTTCATGTCTTGTAATGTGGATACTCTTGCCATGCTAGAACACGACATCAAGGCAGAGCTCCTCAAGACGACATTCTGCTGAAATTGAATGCAACACGGTGGAAAAAATGGGGCACGTGGGCATTAGGTCGACACATATAGTGAGACTGAGAAGGCAGCCAGTAAGGCGACAGAAGGCAGCCCATTTGCACTGGCCTCCATTTAGAAGTCGTGAGTCTGGAGTCCGAAATGATTGCATATTTACAGTCAAGGTATAGCCTGCTTCTGAAGCCTGAAAGGTATCTTTGGCCTTGTTTGATGCAAAAGGAGGTTTTTTTACCGGGATCATGAGCAATATTGCCATCAAGCCGAAACATTTTGAAGAGAAATACATAGCTGTCCACCGGTTTTTGGGGAAGAATAAAGGTTACTGTTGAAAGAGAGGCTCTACGTTTGAAGTTAGGCAAACAAACGGCTTATCAGCCCTGAAACAAAGTGAGCCTCTTTTCTCCCAACAATCGATTCCCTCGAATACTGCTCCTTGACAATTTTATTGCACCTTTATTGCGCATGAAATTAGTCTCTCCATTATAATTTCTAATTGTCTTAAATGTTTAGCTTGCATTCGTAGCGACCATAAGACAAAAGGCCAAAGCTTAGAGATGAAGGACAGTGCTGGGGTGTACATTGAGGTAGGGTAGGTATGCAAGCCGGGAAGCATAAACTGAAGTGTACACTGTTTAGCCAAGGGGCCGAAACGTGGCTTCCATTTTCTCAAGTCTTCCTGCCCCTTCGGAAATGACCTAGACCCTGCCTTTCTGTCCAAGGTTGCTTGCATTCATAAGCGTCCTTGCGTCTTCTGCAAAAGTGCTCGCTGCAGGCCATGAAGGTAGCCTGTGGTCCTTGGCATCTGCTGCTGATCATCGTCTGTCTCGGCCACAGTTGCTGGAGCCTGCCCGACGAGCCTGAACGCACCTTTGACAAACTCTACGAATGGGGCGTCGCCTCCTACTCTGAGCAACGCTGGTTTTCATTTTCAATGCGACTACGCATAGTATTAAGGTTTTTTTTTTTTTTATTTTTTTTTTTTTTTTTTTTTTTTTTTTTTTTTTTTTTTTTTATTAATTTTTTTTTTTTTTTGGTTTTTTTTAATTTATTTTTATTTTTTTTTTTTTATATATTAGTTATTTGTGTTTTTTTTTATTTTTTTTTTATTTTTATTTTATTTTTTATTTTTTTTTTTTGTTAATTTTTTTTTTTTAATAGGTGGGTTTATTATATTGGGGTTTTTTGTTGGCTGTGGGTTTTGTTGTTTTTATTTTTTATCATATTTAAAACTTTATTTTTTGAAATTGTTGAGTTCTCCCTCAGCAAGTAAAGCAGATAAGCTCGTTTTTTCAAAGCAGCGAGAAAATAAGAAGCGCAAATAGCAAAATGACTGACACAGCTAGAGAGGAGGCAGCGTCAGGAGTCTGGCAAAGCTCTCGGCAACTGTTGGGGTCCTTAAAGTTGTTGCCGTTGCCGCCGCAGCCACTGTACTGGAACATCGCACAGATGTTCCTGCACACTATTTTGCCTTTGCACCGCCGGATCGTTCGGATAGACTCACCCGTTCGGATCATACGTGACCCGACCCCCCCCCCCCCCCCCCCCCCCCCCCCGAAGCAACCAACCAACTTTTTGCCTGCGAGCCGCCCCCCCCCCCCCCGACCCCCCCGGTCCCAACCAACCAACCAAGTTTTTCAGGACCTACCTGACCAACCAACCAACTTGGCTGGGAGGTACCCCCCCCGGGGCCCCCGGTCCTTCCAACCAACCAAGTTTTTGAAAATTTCATACGAAATTTACTTGTTTTGTTGGTCAATATCAAAAATTTTCCTTGCTGGCGCAAGTTTTGTGCCCAATTGGGGTTTTTAGGAACACTTTTTCGTTAAAAAGGCCTATATTTTGCAAAATTTTCCCATTGCACTGAATAATCAACCAACTTTGTTGAAACCCCAAATAACCCCCACCGGTGGGGGGTGGGGGCCCCGGGGGGGGGTCATTTTTTAGTAGGGACACGTATAGTTCGGATAGAGAATCGAAAATGTTTACAAGCGAGAGTCGTAGGAGTAGCGTTCGAGAGATGCCTGGCACTTCACTTGAGGCGATGCATAGGCCGGCTGCTTGCATCGTGCTGCAATTATTCATCTGCCATTGTTTTTACAGGAAGAAAACGACGACACCCCTTCATCAAACATCCCATTTAACTTTAGCATTCTAAACTTCCTCTGCACCACTGTTTCAGCTCTGTTCAATCATCGACTCTACAATTGGTTTATGAAAGACATCAATCCAGTTTTCGTGGTTCAATCTGCTAGGGTTTAGGCAAGCCTTATGCAGTGTACAAGGCTTACAAGGCGACAATGAGTGCTTGTAGCTGTCCTGATTTAGGTTGTTTTGCTGTATTTCCATATGGACCCGTTTGTTAGCGCCAATTAGTCACGAGGCGGCAGTTATATAATTGGAATGTTTGGGCGTTGAGCTGGGACTGTTTCACAAATCATCACAAGTAGTGTTTTCTTTGCTTTCTGATGTCTCATTGGCCGGCTTTGAGAGGCCTTAATTAGCAACATTCTTTTCCAAGGCCCTTCCAAATCAACAAACCTTTCCCGCAGGTCTCTTCGCAGTCTTTCTGGCTCTTGAAATTGTTCAGGTTGCCTTTGCAGCCGCCGTAGGTGAAGAGCTCACATTTCTCCCTCAAGTGCAAGAAAACTGTTCACGGGGATATTTGAGAATCAAGAAAAATATACGTCTTGGGATTGAAGCTGTAGCTGGGAATGCTGGCCCGGCAAATCTGAGGCTGCGGCTGAAATGGCGCTTGCTGGCATGGGTCTTCCACTGCAAAGAATAAGGCCTCATATCCAGCCACTTTTGACCGCGAAAGTCACCGCATTCATTCAGGCACTCATTGAGGGTTTCAAAACGGTTCCCGCTTCCTTCACACCCACCGTAAATAAACTCTTCACAGGTGTTGCTGAAAACAACAGATCCTTTAATTATCGGCAACAACAAGCGAATCCATCCTTGTACTTTTCCTGAATGTAGGAGAAGCTAGGAATGGCTGCTCGGCATTTGCCCACCACTTTGGCCTCCTCTTGGCAGGCCTCCTTCTTCCCTCCGCTCACGTCTCAATCAGCAGAATCCTCTTCAATAACCCTGAGAAGCAGAGTATAAAGCGAGACATGGGAGGAGGAAAAGCAGAATAAAAGCAGCAGCCTTGGCCATGTTCAGGTTGGGGCTGACAGAAGGGGCGTATGTACCCCGTCTGCTGTTGTCCTGGAACAACCCGCCTCACCCCACATTCTCCCTGCACAGGGCGTAGAACCAGTTGCAGCCTTGTCCGCGCCGCCCTATTTCCCGCTTTTCAGTGCCACTTTCCCAACTCCACCCAGATCCTGGCCAATAATCCCAGCAAGTAATTGAACTGGTGCAAGTAGGCTGGGCTGAAGCAAAAAAGTAATTGTTGTAAAAAAAACAGGAGGTGGAAACGGCTAAAAGGAAGATGGGTGTTGTAGGTTCGAGTGCGTGGCGTTCCTGCAGAGGGCGCTGGAAGACTTTCGCTGGTTCAAAGGCATTGGGACGCACTGCAGACACAAGTGCCGACGCATCACCACAGTCTGGGATCCTAAAGACAATCCGCCCAGTGATGAATTCGGCTTCGCCGATCGCGTCATTCGAAAATCCCTCTGTCTACAAAGGTGCAGGCATTTTTTGTTTCTTTTCAATTTCTGAATTGAAATATTTTGTCTGGATAATTGACGGTTTTAGTTGAAGATGAAGTTTTGAGTCATGGTCGGTCGAAATGCAGAAAATGCGTATTGCAGATGCATCTCAGACACAGCAGGCTACCGTCCGCCTGTGAAGGCAAAGAAGGAGCTGGAGGCTGACTTCCGACGTGGCCTGCCCTACAGCTATATCCAACTCTGCTACTGGAAGGTCTGTCTTTGGGTGTTTAGAGAGGGGTGAAAAAAGGGAGGAATTCTGAGATGGGTGATCTGGAGCATGCAGTGGGGGCAGCCTTCACCTACCTCACCCTCAATCCGGATGATGTGATGATGACGGAGAACCTGGACTTCTATGATGCCAAACCAGGCTACAAGCAAGAGTGGCTCATCGACCTCTACGAATATGAATATCAGGCTAGTCTCTTGCACCAACACAGTCTTCAATTGAGCATCTTGAATTGAGTCTCACAATGAATTGAAAGGCTATCAAAACCTACCAAAATATTTTATTTCTTGCTGTCTTCTTATACTTCCAATATCTTCTATTCTCTCATTTTCGTTCTTGGGGAGTGTCTAGGCAGAAACTCTTCCAGAAGATGTATATAGAGGGCACAAATGCGTACGAAGAGGAGCGGTGGGAGGAGGCTGCGGAGGCCATGTCCAAAGGCGTCGCTGCCTACCTCGACCACCACAGCGACTGTCGAATCTGGTGCGAGGATGTCTACCCACCCTCCAGAGACGCCGGGGCGCGCGATCTCTACGTCCACATTGCTGGTCTCCCCTTCCCCTCCTCTTTCACTTCTCCTTTAGAGCCTCTTGCCTCCCTCTAGACGCCTACATGGACTACCTGAACTGCACCAGCAACTGCACGCTGACCATGGACAGGGTTCGCGGGACTGCGCTGCCCAATCTCCTGCCCACCTACTTCCACTACCTCCAGTTTGCCTACTACAAATGTTGGGCTAAGCTAGTCAGGCCAAGAAGGAGGGTCTGGAAAGGGGTTGATTTTGAAGTGGAGCAGGTGCGAGCAGCTTGCGAAGCGGTGGCCAGCTATCTGGCCTTCTTTCCGGAGGATGAAACGATGCTCAAAAACCGGCGCTTCTATCGGGACAAGTTCCAGTTGGACGAGGCCCTTTTCAAACCCGACCAAGTCGCTCCTTAGCCGCATTTATGCCCATGAAGTAATGGCAACCGATTGGCAGAAAATCGTGGAGTTCCTCCGGCGGGAGAGGATGGAGAAAGAGCTGGTAGCCTTTGTGGAGGAGCGATTCAGGATAGAAGACGATGTTGTGAGTGCTTGCAGTGGATGCAGAGGGTTGATGAGAAGGGTGGATATGAGTTGCAGTTCTCATCGGAGCACCCAGACGACTGGAAATTAGTGCAGGAGCCGAGCGATTTGCCTCCCAAAGAGGCTCCGTTGAAAACGGAACTGTGACGAATTGCATTGTGACACATTGTTGCTAATTTTATCGATTATTTATTTTCATTGCGTACGCTCTTGCCGTTTTTGTTTTGTATAGTATCGTTTAGAAAAATTTTGAATAAAAGAGGTAGAGTGATGAAAAGGAGAGGCTATTTTGAGGGCAGCGAAAATGGAAAGAAAAATAAGAGTGAAAATGGGAGGTAGTAGAAGAGGAGTAGAAGAGCATCTCTCCGTCCTCCCCCGTTTCTTCATTTGGCCTGGCGTTCACTCTCGTCTAAACTGCGCTAATTGAGTAGCAATGATGCTGGCTCTGTTCCTTGGCATATTACCTTTTCGAAGCCATGGACTCAGGGAAACTGATATTAGCACCCAGCCAGGTATATAAATTCATCTTGCATCTCCAGTATGTCGTTGGAAAATGTTGTTCATTTTTAATCTGCAGTAACGATAATAATATATTACTTGTTCTAAGATGCTGACGCCCACGCTGACGATAATATATTACTTGTTCTAAGATGTTACGTGACCATCCCATACGATGAAACAGTCTGCGGCCTAGTAAAAAAACACTCTTTTTACACTTAGAAAATTTAAAGTGAGCATAGTAGGCTATATCCCATTCTTTTTTTGAAAAATTCCAATTGAATTCTGAGAAGAAGAGTTGCTGATTCGACCGGAGCTGAAACACCCATCGGATGGTCGCCTACAGCCGGCCTGGTGCCTCTACTGGGGCCACGCCAGCTGTCTACGCCATCGTCGAAACTGCCAGTGCGGAAGACCCGCCACGGACCGCTTCTGCCAGCTCCATGGCTCCCTCTCCTCTCTCGGCTCGATGCCTGATGGATAGGAAGGAACCTTGAAGGCTATCCGTATGCGGAGAGCTTCAAAGGCGGCATCTTTTGGGATCGAAAGACGCGTTCACTGGCGGAGGACCATTTTCGCGAGTGCGGCCCTGGCTGTCGAGGATTGAAGGAGGTCGTCTGCGCTGCTCGTTGGCTGTTTTTCCTGCTTTCACCTCTTCACATTTTCCTTCTTTCAATTTGATGACATTGATAAGCAAAAAGGGGACACGAATGAGTTGCCATAGATGGGCGTGTGGCGGATAGCTGCAAACAGCCAAATGGACGTATTTTCAACGGCACGCTCTACTGCCCAGCCCCACGCAACTTGGCGACACCTTGCGAATTGGAGAGCTGGTGCACTGCCATTGGAGGTCATCTGCCCAGCATTGCCTCTGCCAAAGAGGCCATCTTTCTAGCTAATGGTTACACTTCATGGCCTTTTAAGGCTCTTTTCTGGCTCATCAGCACAAACTTCTGGTTCCAAGGCGGAAAATGAAATCGATTGAAATTGAATGATGAGAGTGAATGCAAAGTGGGCAGCCTAGGCAGCCTTTGCCACGCGGCGCCGAAACATCTGGACTGGCCTCTTTCGTGACAGCAGTGGCAAATGGAGCTGGACTGATGAGCAACAAGTTGACGAAGAGCTCCTACGAAGCATTCGCAGTTAGATGTATTTTCAGTGATTACACCAATGTCTGAAAGGGGCCGGGACACTGCGGGCGATTCCAATGTTTTCTCGCTCTCGTATTTGCTTTTAGGCTTAGGCTTATTTCATCACAGAAAACCCTACTCGCCCGAAGAAATTGATATCAAACATATATGGCTGAATCCATATAGGGCCTTTTCTGATGTGTTAACATTTGTTATTTTCTAAGACAGAGGCGGAATTTTGGGAATGCACACCTCATCTCTGGGGATGGTAAGAAGGATCTGAAGCCAATAATACTTGCAGATATAGACGAGGAGTTTGCGGAGCTAGTGGGCGTGAGCGTGGGGAGTCGAAATGGCCAGCTGGTCGCCTATCCTCCGCTTCGTTGTAGTGGCTATCAATTGCGCGGCGCTGGTTTTTGTAAGCTGGCCAAAGCAAAACCAATCACCCCGCTCAAACCATCACCGCCCATTTGCACTGGTCCCTTCCTCATTTTCTCTTCATCTGCTCAAATAACCAGGCAAAATTAAGGCGAACGGCCTATGCTCTCACCTTGCGACTTGAAAGAGGCCACCAGCTCAACCACAAGTAAATAACTGTCGCTCTATTCATCAACTAACGTTTTCAACTGGCCTGTTTTCAGCAGCACTTGTTTCCACAACCCAGCTGCCAAATGCCTGTGAAAATGTTGACTGTGGAGTGCCAGACGTTTTCTACGGCAGCTGCTCCTCCAATGGCAGTGATTTCAGCTGCATCTGCCGCCAGCCCTTTTTCTTCCAGCAAGGGGCCAATCTGCCCTGCCAAAGTTCTTTCAAAATATCATCAGCTGAGCCCGTTGGGATCTGTAAGTGGATCTGAAGGTGCGTGCAGCTTTCAGCAGCCGTGTGAGAATGAAGGAGTATGCGAGATGAACTTGATCGACGATGCAAAGCCTTGGCGTTGTGCCTGCCCGCCACAATACTCCGGAAAGGTTGAAACGGCTGATCAAATACATTTTGCTATGGCCTTTTTTGAATTATTTCCTTTTCATTAAAGCTAGCTTATCGAATTCAAAAACCTTAAATGATCCAAATAATTTTTTTGGTTGCTAAGAAAATCAGTTTGCTTATTTGTAGACCTGCGAAGTGGAACTTGGCTACTGCGATTTGCAAGGGAATCCCTGCCAGAATGGTGGCTCCTGCGAAAATGTGCCCGAAGCTTCAGAGCGCTTCGTCTGTCTCTGCCCGACTGGCTATCACGGCGATGTCAGAATGACTATTGCAAGATTCTGTAGAGCTCATCTTATCTCTTTGCAGAACTGTGAAATTCCACTCGGCTACTGCGAACTGAATGCCAGTCCTTGTCTTAACAACGGCACTTGCGTCAGTCTGCAGAGCCTAGGAAGCAAACTGCTCCCGTACCGCTGCTTCTGCCCTATCGAATACACAGGCCAGGTAAGCGATCAAAATAAATGAAGATTATTGGCGAGAGCAGAGCGGTTGAAGAACTGTGAAGAAAGATTGGCTTATTGCCTTCGCTTTGCCAATCCTTGCGCCAATGGAGGCACCTGTTTGGATATTCCGGAAGAGCCGGCAAATTTCTCCTGCGCATGTCCGCCAGGCTTCACTGGCGAGGTAAGAGCAAGAAAAAGCAATTTTGTGTTGAAAATTTTTTCATATAATATATATTATAATTATGTTATTTTCTAATATTTTATATTTTATAATTATTTTTTTTAATTTCTATTAATATATAAATTTGAAACGCTATAAAATTTGATAAAAATTGGAATTTTTTAAATAAAATTTAATCTACGCTAGAGGTGCAAGCGTCAGCTGAGCGTTTGTGCCCAACAACCTGCCGTGTGTTCCAATGGCGGCACTTGTATCGAAGTGCCACGTAAGCCGCAAGAGTACAGCTGCCGTTGTGTCCCTGAATATCGAGGACAGGTAAATGTGTCCATCAACAGCCATCATACCGAGCTAGATTGAAGAACTGCCAACAACGAAAACCATTCTGTGAGCGCAATGCCAATCCATGCCTCAACGGTGGAAGCTGCATTGATGTGCTGGACAACTTGAATGATTACAGATGCCTCTGCTCCAGGCATTTCAGGGGACTGGTTTGTTTCTAAAGTTTATGATCATATTGATAATTTAAGTTTTGTTGAAAAATGAAGGAATGCGATGAACGCGTCCCCTACTGCCAAATAACTGCGAACCCCTGCCTCAACGGCGGTACTTGCATCGATATCCCAGGACAGCCCAACAACTTCACTTGCAAATGTTTCAAGGACTATGAGGGAGAGGTCAATCAGCGACTTTGTTGATCGTCTTATAAAATGCATGACAAATTTATGGCAGAATTGCGCACGCCTGCGGCCTTACTGCGAGCGTTCCTCGGGCGTCTGCCAAAATGGCGGCACCTGTTTGAATGAGCCTTCACACAGCTCCCTCTACAAGTGCATTTGCTCCGCCGCTTTCACCGGACCAAACTGCTCCCAGCCATTCACCACGACCCCAATCACAACCACTGCCTTCACTACAACTCTCACTGCAGCACTCACTAGCAACCTATTCTCCAACGCCGCCACAGCCAGCACAAGGCAGGCTTCATCTAGCGCCTCTGCCAGCCTCATTCGCCCTCCTCCAAGTAATGATGGATTCGACTAGACCTGGTAAAGAGGAGAAAGAGCATTGAAGAGGAGTGGCGGCCCCTGGAAAAGTGCCCTGAGGGCTGGAAGAAGATGTACCGACGACGCGGCTGCGGTCGCCTATTCCTCGCCCGCCTCTCCCAACCGGCGGCCAAGGCCGCTTGCGCAGAGCACGGAGCTCACCTGGGCTCACTGCTCAGTGCCGCTGACGGCTACACACTTCGCCGTCTCGTCCGCTACTGTCTGCCTCATCTTCTAATTTACTATCCATCGCCTCTTCTTCAGTCTAGTTTACGAGGAATGAGAGGCAATGTGGGTGGATGTTTGGGTAGAAATGCGGATGGGCGGGAGTGTAGATGGTGTTGACAGCGAGATTGGGGCCGGATGACTGGGTGTGGATCGGGCTGGAGCGGGGAGGAAATGGACGCTGGGCCTGGGTGGATGGACGGGAGTTGGCCTACTCTGATTGGCTGCCCGGCGAACCCAACGGCCATCAAACTGGCGAAGCTTGCGTCGAAGCTTTGGGTTAGCCTCATGCATGCATTCATTGAAAGTAGCTAATAATTTTGGCATGAAATTCTGCTTCAGCTGGAAGGCGGTGGAACGATTTCCACTGCAACGAAACCAACTTCCCGTACTCGCCCAGTGGATACTTCTGCTCCCTTGATCTTGCTTCATGAGCGATTACATGACTTGAAATTTTTGGACTGTTGCTGTTCGCTGCAGTGTACTCTGACTCCACAACTTTGGACACTTTTGCCAGAAAACAGCAAGCGCTTGTGGCTATTCTGTTTAACGAATTGAATCAAAATACAAAGATTGCATTTGAATTTGTTCAATCTTTGCACCTGAAGCATGCAGGATAAAACGTCATATCTACACTTTGAAATCGAGGCATTTAGCCTGAAAAAGAGCTAAAAGCGAAAGCATACCAAAGCATAATGGGCAGATTAAAGAAGAATCCATGCAGGCTCAAGTGTTTGGTTGAAGAAGAGCCAGTGAAAGCTGGGGTTGTTGACGAGGTCTGGACAGAGTTTGTGCGGCACTTCGCACGGTCGCCGCATCTCCTTCCGATCACAACTGCATCTTCTCACTCAGCATTACACCCCTTTTATTGAGGATTGGCAACTAGACAATTCCGATGAGTGCCTCTGGGTGGGTGTGAAGGCTGGGAAGGTTGATGTCGGCTTTGTCTGCCCATTGCTGAGCTCGAAGACTGATCAGCTCAGTGAGGTGAGCGAAGAGGGTGAAGTTGGCAATGCTGCTTTGGTCTGGAGTCGGTTCACAGGGATACTCTTTGCATCGTCGCAGATGGTAGAAGCGTCCTTGATCCTCTGGCATCCATCGCTCCTTCGGATATTTATCCCTGTCAATGGTTAGATGATGTTGAAAACTGAAACTCACTTGGGGGATACTATATTTGAAACGCTGTGTATTTTAAAGCCGCTTGAAGATGTTGGCAGGGAAAAGTTTGGCAAGGAAGCAAGCCTATCTTACCATTTACGGCTAATGGAGTGCACCGAAAGTGTGTCGATTCGAAAGGGCCTTATTAATAGTTTCTGGGGAGTCGGGCTGTGCCCAGAATTATAATCATACCTGCACAGGCTGCGACTTTTGAGAATAATACATGCTATTTTGAATATTAATCAATTCTAGCCCCGTCATTACCGGTTAGCGAAAAATTCGTGTCAAATAGGGTATACGCTACTAAAAAAATTAAACAGCATTCGTTTGAGGACATGAAAGTAGTTGAAGTCGGTAAGTGCGGGAGGGAGGACAAAGCCAGGCGGATAGTAGGTCATCATCGGTCTGAAGGAATAGGCCACAGTATAGTCCCAGTCAAAGCTCTCCATGAACTGTGGCAGGGGGCTCAGGGACGTGGGCACCAGGAAATCGTCCAGGTCAACCGAGGCCATGTACTTGAAACGACCCGCGGTTCTGACAAACACTACGCATTTTATTTACCCCTCCGCAGCAGTTATGTGCAATCATAACTATTTCGGTGCCGTTATGAGGGAATTGGGTTTAGTGCTAGATTTTCGATTTTATTTCTCTTTTGCTCCTCACAGAAAACACCTATCTGATTCCTTTTGCGTTGGAAAGGACATCGTCCAATTTACCAAATCTCGCGAGAAAATGCTAAAAAGTAGCAGATGCTAGTGGACTTTGCTGAGCTACTTGTGGAATATGCTGAGCCACCTGCATTTTGTTTCAACTAAGTGGCAGAGGATTCTCCCAATTTCTAACTTGTGGGCTCAGAAAGCATGGTAAGCCAATGAAGGGGATAAAAGTGGCTGCCTGAGGACACAGTCGTTGATGGCTCCATACTGGCCCAGACGAAAGATGCTGTCCCCAGGTCGCTCTCCGTTGGGTAGCACCGGAAGCTCTGGCCACAGCACCAGCTCTAGCCTCGGTCCCAAGGCCGGGAACCAGGCTCCCACCTCCTCCGTCACCGACGACACATACAGCAGGATTTTGTCCGCACCCAGCACCTCCGTCCTTCAGCCCCCCTGCTTTTGCCAACTCATCATAAAGGCTTGAATGGAAAGGGAGAAAAAAGATGTCCAAAGCTAATGCCAACCAGATGGTGAAAAATTGAAGGAGGTGAAGCCAGTCGGCGTAGAGGTAGAGCGGCGCTATGCACACTGCAAGCTGGCCCTCAAGTTGGCTGGGTTCCTCTGCTGGTATCTTTGAAGTGATGGGCATTGGCCGAGTGCTTTTGCCATCTTAAATCAACAAAACATAAAATGTTTAGAAAAACATTTCCAACATGTTTTTGTAAAAATTTCGCAGCAAATGTGAAACAGCTGCCTATTAGCCCATTAGGCGGCGGAAATAGTTCAATCTAGTGACGCTGGGTAAAAAATCATATTCTGAGGCGATAGGAGTTAAATGAAGTTTTTGCTAGTTAGGAAAAAAGAATTGAGGCAACCCAATGCGGGGAGAAATAGCTGAAAACTGTGGAAGGGAAGTAAGTGTGGAGGCAGCTCGTAGGAAAGCAAATGCGCCCACCATCTGCAGGCTGAGCCCCAAGCAGTGGGGCAACCACTTCCTTCCGTGTTTAAAGTTTTTGCTCAAAAATTGCACTTTCCTCATTTAGTAGATTTTTCATTCGAACTAAGTAAAGATACCGCCAGAAATACCACTAAAGATTATGAAAGAAACCTGTAATCCAGTATGTGGAGTTTTTCTTGTGACTATGCAGCCTGAGTAGGGGTAGAGCAGTTTCGTAACAGCGGTGAACTGCGATTACTTTCAGCTGCGGAGCTGAGAAGCGAAAGTCTAAGTAGAAGGCAGAGAAAAAGAAAACACTTCCATTCCCAGCAACCAACGATAACATCCATGAGTCGCTTTCATTCATTAATGATTGCGTATTTTCGAAGATATCAACGGAAGACATCTGTATAAAATATCTATCAAGACAGTTTTAAGGTTCTCTTAGACCTCTCTTAGACACTTGGTTTTAAGGTTTTTTAACACTGATTTTGCGAATATTCTATTATATGATGCTGAAATTATCGAGTGATATCGTATGTAATTTTAGGCTTGAAAAGTTTTTAAATATTAACCGTATAAATAAATCAGTGAAGCAAACGAGTCGGTCGATTATTCATTGACGAAATTCTAATCTTACTTGGTGATACACGTATATGCCTTACATTTGCAGATTCCATGATGCTATATTTGACGGCCAACAGTTGGTCGTAGTACAGAATACTTCCGATTCCCAGAAAGGTAGTCACCCCAACAAAAACAGCGAATATATTCATAATTGGTTTCTAGTTTCTATAAATAATTTTTTATTGCTTTACTGCGTTTGTCGAATTCTAATTGCAAAGCTTAAAGGGCTTATCTTTAATCCAAGCGACAGATTGTAGCATTGACAGATTAAGTCTTACCCAGTCAGGCAAACACAGTTTCACTGGTTTACAATAGAAGGCTCTGCTTTGAGATAGTTCCAGTTTATTTATTTTTCTCTTCGACAACTCAAAAAAGGAAGACACATCTTGGGGCTATGATATCTAGGAGCAGGAGGTGATGATAATTTTATGCATACAATCTTTGGCACTAACAATTTAAAAAACAACTTAAATTTTTGTAAGCTCGCATAACAAGGCTACTGTTTAGTTTGATGGACAGACGATTTAGCACTGAATGTTAGTTATGTGTGTAAAGTTGTTTAAAGTTACGCGAAGTTCACTTAAGCCAATTTATGTGCGGATGAATTTCCGATAAGTATTTTTGGTCAGCAAGGGATCCTAAATTGTATTTCAATCATTTCAAAAGCATGAATTGCCCAAAATGCCTAGCAACATTCGAGCAGTTAGAAGCTTGCCATATGCACCTTCTGCGCTTGCACATCGGCTGCGACCCTGTCTGGCACTGTCTTGTCTGCCCATTCGCTACAACTGCATTCAGCATCGCCCTGGCTCACTCCTTGCTCCAGCAACACCCACTCCACCCTCCTTCCAGTGAGATAGACGCCCTTGCACAAGCCGCTCAGCTCATCAACTCCTCTCTTCCTACATTCACGTCACCAGCCAGCCCTACGCCTAGCATGATGAATAGAGACCAGAGTGAGCAAAAGCATGTTCCGATTTCCGGAAGGACTCTAGTGGGTGAGCCAGTGGAGCTGAGCTGTGCCAAATGCAGCTACAAATCCAGCAAGGTAGCCAATCGCAGCACGCAAATACTGGCGCATACGATGGCCTGTGTCGGAGTTCGACCATTTGCTTGCTCCAACTGCAGCTATGAATCGGCCACCAGATCCCATGTCATGAAGCATCTGAGAGCCAGCTGTGTCGGTGCTCAACTGGCCCTGCCCAATCGGTTAATGCACTTTCTAATTGGCTATTAGAATTATTGATTTTTGTAGAGAAAAGAATGAGAAGACGATATTTAACGCTTTGGCCAAGTGCTTTCCGTCTGAGAGCGTGAAATGGAGCGGTCTACGATGCTGAATAAAATGAACATATAAAACATAAGCTCCAACAAGTTTTTTGCACCAACGTTTTTGTTACTCCTTATCTGTGATACTCTACGATTTATGAGGCCCTGTAAACAGGAACAAGAAGCTAAGTTGTATTGAAATTTTTTGTTGTTTTATTATTTTAATAGAAAACAAAAAAACATAAAGAAACAATTCGCTAAAATTTTGAGATTGGGAGTTGTGATGGGACTAAGTTTTTTTATTAAGTTGTCATCCCTTTTCAGCAACTTTTGGGTTATGTCTGAAAAAAGTGCAAAAATTTATCAGTGTCAGACTTGCGTTAGTTTTTATAGCAATGCATAAAATACAATACATTTCTCTAAAAAAACAAAATTCCTTGTGTATCACATTTCGCACCAATTATAAACGCTTTGGTGCTTATCTTATCTTCGCCTCTCGTACATGCACGGGTGTTCCACTACTTAGTTTGAAAAGCCAGCATAGCAAGCATGACAGAGAGAATCCCAATAATTGATTGCTCAGACGGCATTTCAGCAGCTGGAAATGCCATTGCAAGAACAATTCAACAGGCCGGATTTGCATACCTCAAAAATACCTCCATTTCCGCACTTCAAGTTTACACTTCCTTCTAATTGGCCTCCGATAGCTGAAGGAATGCGGTGATTTTAGGTAGAGGAAATGATGGCTGAATCCGCCCAAGTTTTCAACCTCCCCTTGAAGCGTAAGCGATCCCTTCGCCAGCCTTTCCTCGTCAAGGTCAACAGCGGAGGAACAAGCGGCTTCTTGCTGGAGAACCAAGAGCAATTCAATGCTCAGCAGTTGCCGGAGCTTCGCGTGTCTTTCAATTTCTGCCCAGCCAATGAGTACCGAAAATTACAAAATTGGAACTAGAACTATTGTACAAATTGAACTATTGGAAATTTAGGACGAAAATTGGAACTATTTCCAAAAATTTTTAAATAACATGCTCTGGCGACCCCCAAATGCCCTAAAACGACCCGTACGGGTGCCAGATGTTTCTTAACGAATATGCTACAATGCAGGGTGCAGTCGTTGATACATTTTAGGGGGGTATCATGGCTCTACAACGAGTTTTTTGAAAAAAATGACAGTTGGTACTAAAAAATTGGTTGACTTAGTTCCAATTCGTTACAAAACTGGTACTAAATTTCATGAGGGGGGTTTATTGCTTGGGGGGGGGGGGAAATCTCATGGGGGGGGGGAAACCAGGTGTCAGCCAATACTTTTTGCATACCATAAAAAGAGAAAATATATTGGAAATGCAATAACTGACTCAGGTAGCAATAGATTATCCTAAGGTCCTAAGCACAGCCGGAGATTGGATACATGCAACGCCAATCCCTGGTACGGTCCTTGTGAATAGCGGCGATTTTCTGCAAAGCTGGTCTCGCTCCTACTTTATGGCTGCAGTTAGTCCGTTTCTTTTCAAATACCAGATCAGCGAAATACGTTTCAAGTATAGAAGTGATTTTGCTTTAATTTAGATTTTGATTGTAAAGGTGGTTGAGAAACATCGAGTGACGGGAAATCAAAACTCGAAACGACGCTACGCACTGGCTTTTTTTGCAAATCCTGACGATAAAACAGTAGTAGAAGTAAAACCATCGCCTACGGCATTAACTATGCGTGATTATTTGTTGCAAAAGTCTACAGATGCTGTGAGAATTTAAAATAGACCAGCAGAGTTGGATTTCATTTATAGTAGTACTTTG
>JASANA010001427.1:0-14644 GCA_030248095.1 Ptycholaimellus sp. GST1_10 | reverse complement strand
AGAACAGGCTTTTATCAGTTATTGAATTTGAGGAAAGAAGTATATGGATATGGATCGTGAGCAACTCTTCCCAAGGCCACAGTTGGGGAGGTCGGCTATGGGTCCGGTGCCATTGAGGCTGGGCTTTCGCGGATCAGCGCAGAGGCACCAGTCGGCCAGAGCTCGCTGAGTGCACAGCTCCTCGCAGATCTCAAAAGGTTGGCTCAAGGTCAAGCTGTCGAAGAATTGGGGAGAGGGAAGGGAATGAATGACTCGCTGTGAGTAGGCGCCTTGGATGGGGTAGAAGGTGCGGTTGGGATTGCGAACACAGGGCGGGTAAGGCTGGCCCAAGTGGATGGTCTCCTCGAAGCTGATGGCGTAGCGGTTGGCGAAGCCCACAGGGATGTTGAAGCCTTCCGCGTATGGAATCGGCATCACCTGGAGAGAATGTAGATGATCTGTATCCATCCATAAACCATGTATCGGTTGACCTTGCTTTCGTGCACAACCGCACGGACCCCAACCGTCTCCGTGGTGCTGAGGTAATCTGCCCGGTGTATCTTCAGCTCCAGGTAGAGGCCTACAGACAAGCCCTTCTCCTGCCACTCAAAGTGGTTGGGAAGAGAAGAAGCTTGAACATAAAGAGAAGGAATGTCTAGAGGGTTAAAGAAGAGCAAGAGGCAAGAAGCAAGAAGAGGCAGCAGAAAAAGGAATGAAAGATAACCCTGGCCCTCGGCACCACCACCAGCCTGCACCATGCGGCTGTGGTTCCAGGTGTAGCAATTGCCGTAGCGGCGGTCCACCACAGGGTGGAAGTCCTTCCGTAGGTCGCAGGGCACTCCATCGTATTCACAGCGACCCACCAGCTCCCCAATCGATACGCCTTCCAATTTGAACGCATCTTTTTAGGATCTTGAAGGCTTCGCTTGAGCCCCAACCGACTGAAGCGAGTTTTTGGTCGTTGAGGTCGGCGAGGACAGACGGTAGGAGGTCCTGGAGAGTAGAAGTACTGCCCTCATCCTATGCCATGCCAGCCCCTCCTACAGCCACTGATTGTAAGCTACCAAACAGGCCATCATCCTATGCCATGCCAGCCCCTCATACAGCCACTGATTGCAATCTACCAAACAGGCCATATTCAGATGCCCATAAAATTTAGCCGTGATCAAAATAATAAGGGAATTCCCAAAATTAAACAAGCATATGGTGCAAAGCGCAATAGTTGACCGCAGAGCTAAACACCCCACAAAACAGGAGTTTCACAAGTGTACCTTTCAACCTTTCAGGAAACAAGGTAATATCGGCTATCGCCAATAGGTGCGCGGCCAATTTCCATATCAAAATTGCAAAATTTAAAAAAACTATCGCCTATTTTTATAATCCTTACATCCTTAGAGCCATAAAATAATACTATCTGCAAATTCTCAGCTCAAAATATTTAATGTCTGAACCAAATCTTTTTCAATATATTGTTTCAAATATTTAAAATTATTATTAATGTTAAGCAAATAATATAAATAAAGAAATGATAATGATTATCAAACAAAAGTAAAAAATAACTGGTATACGCCTAGTTTTGTTTTCTGAGGCATTTAAATAGTAATAAATAGTTAATAAAAGGAAAATGCGATTTTTCGAAATTTATGGCCCCCATTTTAGACATTTTTTAGGATAAATCCAGAACCAATCAAAATGGCGCTGATCGTAAAAAAACGCCTCGAGCCACCACCCAGACGGACCTTCATGCAAAAAATCAGCCAATTTCTATTCTATTCGTTTATTCATCCAAGCGAGTTGGGGGAAAACAGTAGTGAGTGATCACACCTACTGAATGTCGGTGAACAGAGAGGGGAACTTGGCCAGAGAACAGAAGTTGAACAAACAGTAAAAGCCAAATGAGGCATTTGTCTGGAAACACTATGGCGGCGGAGGCGTCCTCAAAGACTGAACAGCAGCTTCAAAGGCCCCCCGGGGGCCAAGGATGCAGCGCCCCGAAAGCCCGTTCCAATCGCCTACCACACGCTGTGGCCAGCTTTGGGAGACGAGCCTTGATGCCCTGACATCTATGGAGAGGCGGCAATTGTGCATTAGAGGGCGGCTGTTAATTTTTCGATTGATGAGACCTGGACAGTGCTGCTTACCATGAAAAACGTTATACAAGAAAATTAAGTCCGCTTTAAAACGTCTCAGTTCAAGCAAATCTAGGCCTAGCTTCTGCAGACGGTACTGGTAGCCCAAGTCTTGGTTTGGAATACGGCAGCGGATGAAAATATAGCGGGTGAAAGCACGCTGTACTTGCTCCAATCGACTAGAGTCAGCTTTTGAGAGTGCATTCCATGCCAGTGATGCATATTCGAGAATGGGTCGCACGTAAGTAGTGAAGGCCCTAGTGAGGTTATGGACATCAGGGGCAGAAAAACACTTCTTCAGTAGGTAGCAAACAGATTGAGCTTTGCAGCATATGGAAGTGACATGGGCAGAGGGTGAGAGTGAGGATGACACAAGAACTCCTAGATCCCTGAAAATCTTGTTTTCTGCTACTGGGAGGGTCTGGCCACAGAGGAGGTAGGGTGTCTAGTTTCGAAAACAAGGTATATCTGGTACCATCGGCAAGCCGAAAGTAAAGCTCTTTTCTCCCAAAAATCGACTGCCCCGAGTATAAAGCAAAAGAAATTTTCCTACTACTAATGGAATCTGCTTGTGGGGCATTTGCATTTTGTTTTCGCGCGCAGTTTTAAGACTCTTTTCATGCGCGCTCAAACAAAATACAGATGACACAGCAGATTCCATTAGTAGTAGGAAAATTTCTTTTGCTTTATACTCGGGGCAGTCGATTTTTGGGAGAAAAGAGCTTTACTTTCGGCTTGCCGATGGTACCAGATATTTCCTCAACTTTAAAAATACAAAAAATAAATTATGTCAATTTATGTACTTTATTTTTTTATTGTTGTTTATATTTTAAGTTAAAATTTTATAAGATAAATAAAAAATAAATAAATAAATTCGTGAAATAAAATTAAAATAAAGAAAGTTTTGAAAATTAAAACAAATGCAAAAATTTCGGCAAACGAATATTTTTGGGAAATTTTTTAGTTTTATGCTTGGGGCAATCGATTTTTTGGGAGAAAATAGCTTTACTTTTGGCTTCCCGATGGTACCAGTTATTTCCAACTTAAAACTTTAGAAAAATAAAAGTTATGCTGGAGATGGTTTCGAACCCACCAGTTAGATCCAGCAGCCAATCGCTCGCACCACTACGCCACTGGAGCATATGGCACAAAATTTAACTGAAGGTTTATAAATAAGCAATAAATTCATGAGGCCAAAGGACGAGGGGAAAGGGTGGGGGGATGAAATGAATACCTACTCTCGTTCATTAGCAGATGCGAAGCAGCAGGGCAGGGAAGAGCAGGGCAGCAGGAGTTCGGACGGCAACTTGTTTTCGATTTTCTCCATCAAATCCAAACTTTTATGCTGCTTTTCGCGAGTACCCCCCATAATTCGATGTAGCCCTTTCCGTTGCAGCAAAAATCAGAGCAATCGGTGCTATCTGGGATGAGAAAAACGCTTATCAATTTTGAGATCTGGCAATAACCCTCAAAACATACACCTGGGTCGAAAAGAGGGCCTGGGCGCTGACGGTCGCTGCGCTCCCTCGCGCCAGGCCAATTCTCGGCTGTTGCCAAGATGCGCGGCCTTTGTTCCAAGTAATAAGCTAAGCAATAATTCGTATTAACTGCTTCAAGATACCGCCGCAGCAAACGTATCCGACAAAATTCAGCTGAGTTTATTAAAAAACCAAGAATTTATGGATGTTCGAATTTTTGAAACATCAAGATTTTAGGTTTTTGACTATAAATCATGAAATAAAAAATTGTGTCAAAAAGTTCTACTATCAACTTCAAGATATCACCATGACAGACGTACATGCCAAAATTCAGATGATTTCATTGAAAAACCATCGATTTATGGATGTTCAAATTTTTGAAACATTAAGAATTTAGGTTTTTGGCCATAAATTGAGAAATAACAAATATTTCGGAAATTCCTTTTGCCAGCTTCAAGAAAGCACCTCGACGGACGTACCTGCCAAAATGCAGCCAATTTCATTGAAAAACCAGTGATTTATGAATTGTCGTATTTTGAAACATAAAAAAATTGAGTTTTGGGCGAAAATCGAAAAATTACGCCCATCCCAAAAAATGGCCTGGAGATACCACCCAGACGGACCTTCATGCAAAAAATCAGCCAATTTCGTTGAAAAACCGCGGAGGCCCGCCCTCGGAACCACACATATATATATATTGGGCTGGCGCGAGCGAGCGTTAGCGAAGTGTCAGCGCCCAGCCCCTCTTTTCGACCCGGGTGTATGTTTTGAGGGTTATTGCTAGATCTTAATTTTGATAAGGCTCTAGCGCCTCATAGGAAGCTTCAATCTTTCTGATTCTTTTTGCATTGGAAAGAGCAACATCGAATTGACTATAGTTTCTTTTTTGAGTTTTGCATAAAACGAATTAATTTCCCATGAAAAATGCAAAAAACCATGTGTCCGAACTCCTTCTCCTTCTCCTTCTCCTTCTTCTCCTTCTTCTCCGCATCTATTCAATGGACGATAGTAGGTATTCATTTCTTCCCCCCCATCCCTTTCCCCGGGTCCCTGGGCCTCAAGTATTTATTTATAATCTTAACTACTTATTTACACAATGAATCATATGGACCAGTGGTGTAGTGGTGAAAGCGATTGTGCACATGGATGAAACTCGAAGGTTCGAATCCTTCTTAAACATTCATTTTTATTTTTGTTTCTTTGAAGTTGAGAAATCAACTAGTACCATCCCCAGGCCAAACTTAATGCAATTTTCTCCCAAAAATCGACTGCCCGGAGTATAAGTCAAGAAAATTTTGGTAAATTAAGTTGAACTGTTGTAGCTTTAATTTAAAAAAAAGTCCGACAGAAAAAGTTAAAAAATGGAGGAGCTATGAAGTTTTAAAGTCAAAAAAAGACCAAAAATGCAAAAATGGGCACGTTTTCGATTATTTCATATTTTCAGCATTACCCATGCACAGCGCGCCCCAAAAAATATTAAATAACTTCTCAAGACCGATACATAGAGCTATCATATGCCAGGATAAGTCAAGAATCCAGGTGGCGCCGAGGCACCCCCAAAAATGGCATCACGCGTATTATATAAGACTAGGTTGAGCTTCGCCGTCGCCTACGGCGACTCAATGGAACCAGCTACAGAACTCAGAGACAATGGCATGGGTCAGGAGCGGTGCTTGTCCTGGTATTTCTGGCAAATGCCTTCATATAGCCATTTCGGAGAGAGGGGGTAAGAAAATCAAAACAGTAAAAAAATTTCCACTCCAATCGTTAGAGGACACTTTTATCCTAAATTTGGCAAAAGTTTTTTCAATTTGCCAAAAAACTTCTTGTTTTCTTAAAAATTCTTGAATTTAAACCAAAAATGCCAAAAATGCGATTCATGCAGGATTAGCAAATATAATTAAAATTTTCCAGTTATGAAAGCAAATTATGTTAAATACATCGAATTTTGCTTGATTCATATTATAACTCATGCCTTAAAATTGTATTTTTTTAACTAAATTTTTTGTCATAAATGAGCAGTATTGTTGCTCCTGAAAATATTTTTTTCAGAAAACTTTAAAGAAAACATTTTTTTTTAATTTTGCTCCCCTGAACCAAAATCCGAGTTACAACCCTGGCTATGTCTTTTGGTTTTATGGGGCATGACGTTTGGAGTTTTGGGGGTGGATGGAGCATTCGACATGATGGTTTAGCCTTTTTATGGGGCATGTCATTTGGGGTTTTGGGGTTGAATGAGCAGGGAGATGGTGCCTTGTTGATTTTTTTGGGCATGACGTTTGGGGTTTTGGGTGTGGATGTGGCATGGAGACAATAACTTGAGTTTTTATGGGGCATGACGTTTTTGGGGATTTGATGTTGGGTGGAGCCTTGAGATGATGGCTTGTTTTTGTTGTTGGAAATGACGTTTGGAGTTTCGGGGTTGGGTGGGGCTTGATGACGAAGTGTTGCAATTTTCATGGGGCATGTTGTTTTGGTTTTTGTGGATGGATTGAGCATGGAGAGAATGGCTTGGGGTTTTTATGGAGCACGATGGTTGGACTTTTGGGGTCGGTGCTGTCCCAGGTGGGCACACTCCCATGCCCTCTCCTAGTGCCTCAGTGGAGGGCTTCGACTGGGACCCAAGTGTTTGTTTGGCCTTGGTTGCCGTGGAGTGAGTGATGGGGGGTTGTAGGGGCCGGAGGAGAGGGCGTAGAGGAGGACGACGACGATGTCGTCGTGCTCTGGGACTCCTGCCGGCCCCCTCTCCCTCAGCTGGACAGCTCTGACGACTCTGCAGGCGACGCCATGCCGAGTGACCCATTCCTTTCTCCTTTTCTTGTCTGGGGTATGAAGTGGTGCGGGTTTGCAGTGGCAGTGGAGGGTGGCGACGAAGTCGTCGTGCTCTGGGACTCCGGTCGTCCCCTCCGCTGAGTCCCCTCTCCCTTCCACCCCCCGTCCCTCAGTTCTCCCTCTTCTTTTTCTCCCTCTTCGCCCTCACTGATTTCCTTCCCACTCTCTCCCAGAATGCTCCTCATTTTCATTTGGTTACGCGTCTTCTTCCTTGCCCAGTGACATTTTGTCGGTATACTAGTGACGCCTTATTGGCCTTCTTTTTTCCATCGTGGTGTTCTTTTGTCGGAGTGGAAGTTTGGTGGTGCATTTTTGCCGTCTTTTTTGTCTCCTTGCCCGTCGAAGGATGTTGGTCTCTTTCTCCGTCGCACACAACACACACACGCCTCTCTACCTGATTGTGGGCAGGAAGAACAAGCTAGGCATTGCAGGGCTGCATCCCTTTTCCTCATGGCTGTAGCTCCGGGGTGACGTAGGTCTTGTAAACCGGGCCGAGTGTAAGCAGTTTTCTGGGATTTACACTCTCCCGGCTACAAGACCTGTTGTCATTCCCTTCCTCGTCCTCAGCCATGGCCTTGTGTGCGCCCCCTGTTCCTCAGGTTCATTCCTGTCTCAGCATGAGGCAATGCCCTGCTGCGTGTCCATGCTCATGCTGGGTTCCTGTCATTTCTTGTTTGTGAGTTTTTAGGCGTGATCCTTGTGCCCTTCCGTTGTCTTTAGTGCGTGGGTTACCTGGGTTTCCGGTGTACCGGCAGGAAGGGGAGGATGGATGAGCAGTTGGGACCGCTGGAGCTGCTGGTGTTCCGGGTGTTGGAGGAGGTGTGGGGTCCGCTCCCGGTTCCCGACTCCTCTGTCACCATCGCCATGCTTCTCGTCGCCCAACGCTTCCGCCTCGTTTTCTCTCCTTTCCCATCATGGTTTCCTTCCTACTCGCTTCCGTTCAGGGCATGGATCTGGAGTCGTTGGTGCGGGAGGTGGTGATGAGGGAGTGGGGCTCTGGGGAGGCCCCGGCGTCAACTTCGGCGGCCGCCTCCGCCCCCGCCGTCGAGCCCTCTCCTCCAGCCCCTCCGGCCGACTCGGCCCCCCCACCCGCTTCTCCTCCTCCGGCTCCTTCCGTCTCCCGCCACCGCCTGGTGGATTATAACGTCTCCACGCTGGTCGACTACGACGCCACCATCCTGGATGACCCTGGCGATCGTATTTCTTCGTTCCCCTTCTCTTGTCCGAATGGTCCATTTCTCCATGCTTCTAGGCGGTGCAGAGTTGCTGGACGGGCCCGGGGTGGCCTTCGATCGTGGGGTGTTGGGGGAGCTGCCGGGTGAGGTGGAGAACGTCTCCGAGGGCGCCGCCGGGGCTGCCTCCGTCGGCCTTCGCTCTCCGGGGCGCCCTGAGGCTTCGCAGTCGGCGCCCTCCTCGCTGCTGCCTCAGCCACGTCCCTCGGTCTCCCCGTCGCTGCTCTCCCTCCTCTCTCCCCTCCTACCTGCTCCAGCCCGCCGGCTGGGATCATCTTCCAGCCCTGCCAGAGCCCTGGCCCTTCCGAGCCGCCCCCCCCCCCAAAAAAAATATATATTTTTTTTTTTTTTTTTTTTTTTTTAATATATAAAAAAAAAAAAAAAAAAAAAAAAAACAAAAAAAACAAAAAAAAAAAAAAAAAGGTGAGCTCACTCCTACTGCTGAAATGTTTCGGCCCCAAGGAAGTGTTTCAGGGCCAAAACAGTGCAAAAAAACGAAGCAAAAAAAAAAAAAAAGAAAAAAAAATAAAAAAAAAAAATCAAAAAAAAAAAAATTAAACAAAAAAAAAAAAAAAAAAAAAAAAAAAAAAAAAAAGTGAAGCTCAAAACCTCGCACCGCCGACGCCCCAATTTCGGCCCAAAAAACGGAAGTGTCCCAAAAATTAAAGAGCGGATGCGAAGAAAAAAAAAAAAAAAAAAAAAAAAAAAAAAAAAAAAAAAAAAAAAAAAAAAAATTTTAAAATAAAAAAAATAAACGCAAAAAACAAAAAAACAAACCACCCAAAAACAAACAAAAAAAAAACTAAAAAACAAAAAAAAAAAAAAAAAAAAAATAAAAAAAAAAAAAAAAAAAAAAAAAAAAAAAAAAAAACCCGGTCCGTAATTGAAGTACTGCTCTGTGAAGCGTGTGATCCTGGTGGGGTGAGGAAGTGGGTTTCTTTCCCCCAGCCCCGGTGCCCTGCAATTGGGCTCCTGCTGACCGCCATTTTGCTGGGGTCCCCCTATCCTAGTCCCCTACTCTATCGTCTAATGTTTCGCCTGGTTGCGAAGTGATGGGGCTAGGAGGCCCCGTCAATTACAGAATCCGTCGTTACAGGGAATTATTAGGGGCCCCAGTGGTGGCCTTCATCCTGTTAAATTATACACACGTATCCTGTGGCTTTCTTGGCCTGCTCACGCTGCCTCCTCGGCCTGGTCCGTATCCTCTTCTTCTAAGAGGTCGGCCAGTGGGTCGGGCACGTGGGGGGTGTAGCAGGGTCGCAGCCTGTTGACGTGGGCCAGGATGGGCTTCGCATGAGGGTGGTCCATGGGGACCAGGTAGTAGTTCGGGTACCATTCCTTGACGATCCTGTATGGGCCCTTGGGGTTCCACTTGAGCTTCCGGTTCTCTCCCTTTTTGACCACGCTTCGGGGGTAGCTCAGCCACACTCGGTCCCCCGGGCTATAGACCGTGGGTTGACGGTTGTTGAGTGCCCGGTCTGCTTGCCTTTTCATCGTGGCCTGGGCTCCCAGTAGGTTCTGCTTAGCCAATGCTCTGGCTGTGTGCAAGGCGAGGGTGAGGTCGGTGGCGTAGGTGTGGGTTTCCATGTACTGGGGGTTGAACGGCAGAAGGGCCGCTTCCTGGGGCCAGAGCAAGTCCCTGGCGAAGAGCAGGTAGGCCGGGGTTTCCCCGGTGGCAGCGTGTGCGCTGGTCCTGATGGCCATGAGGGATGCCGCTAGGAAGCGATCCCACGTGTTCTTGTGCACTTCACAGTGTGCTCTCAGCATCTCCCCAATCTTCCGGTTGACCCGTTCTATCCCCCCCATCGTGGTGGGCATGTAGGGGACGGAAGTGATGTGCCGTATTTTGAAGAGGTTGTTCAATTCCTGGATGGTTTTGCTGATGAGGTCCTTGGCCGTATCCGTCATGATCTCCCGGGGGGCCCCGTGGCGGGCTATGACTTCCGTGAACAGGAAGTCGGCGACGGTGTCGGACTTGATATCCGGCACGGCTTTTGCCTCCACCCACTTGGTGAATCCGTCGACGGCAGCGATGATGTATTTGTTGCCGTCTTCTGTGAGCGGAAGTGGGCCCATGCAGTCCAGTTCAATGCGGTGGAATGGGGGTCCTATGCGCAGTGGCACCATCGGAGCCACCGGAAGTTTACCCCGGGTTTTGGTCTGGTCGCAGGTCTGGCATGCGAGGATGTGTGCTGTGACGTCCTTGACCATTGATTCCCACCAGTAGTAGCGACGCAACCGGGACAGGGTCTTAGCGATTCCTAGGTGGCATCCCAGTAAGTCGTGGTGTTCCCCCATCAGGAGTGTGATGAGTGAGGTGGGCACCACCGTGGGTCGCTGGGTGGCCCCTGGGTTCGGCTTGCGTCGCATCAGCAGGCCTCCCAGCCCGATGATCATTTCCTGTGCTGCCTTCTTCACTCGCGCTGCTTCCTGTGGGTGTGAGGGCAGTTCTCCTGTCAGGATCCAGGCTATGATGGCCCCTAGCCATGGATCCACGCCCTGTTCTTTTTTGAAGCGAGCGTCCAGCCATACTATTGGTGGTCTGTCTTCCAGTATCGGGTGTCCCGGTCCTTGGTCCAGGAACGGAAGTCCTCCTTCCCCCTCATAGGGGTCCTCTGGGGCTTCTTCCAGGTCATCTCCTGTTGGGGCCGTTTCCTGAGGCGGCTCTGCATCCGGGGGGGTTCCTGACCGCTCTGCTGCTCGTCGTTGTGCTCTGGTTAATGCCTGGCACTGACTAGCTGGCTCCTCCTTGGGAGGGGGCGCGCCTTGGATGAGGCGACTCATAGCGTCAGCGTTGGCATTTTCCTTGCCCTTCCGATACTTTACTTCGAAGTCGTACTCGGCTAGGCGCAGTCCCCAGCGTTGGAGTCGGGGTGAGTCCGTGGAGGTGATGAGGATGGACTTCAGTGGGCTGTGGTCAGTGACTAGGTCGAACTTCCGGCCCCACAGGTAGTCCTTGCACTGGAGGATACAGAAGACCGCCGCCAGCGTTTCTTTTTCCACCGTGCTGTACCTTGTCTCCACGTCGGTCAGTGTTCGACTCATGTAGGCGATTGGCCGTTCTCCTTCCGGGTGCTTCTGACTGAGGACTCCCCCGATGGCGTACCCGCTGGCATCGGTGTGGAGTGTGAAGTGTTTGTCGAAGTCTGGGTAGGCGAGCACTGGCGCGTCCATCAGCCGCGTAGTCAGGGCCCTGAAGGCCGATTCTTCCTTCAGGCCCCACTCCCAGTCCTTCTCCTTCTTGAGCAGTTGGTAGAGGCAGAAGGCTATCTGGGCGTAATCCTTGATGTGGCGCCTGTAGTAGTTGACGAGGCCGAGGGCGGACATAAGTTCCTTCTTGTCCCGAGGTGACGGTAGTTCCTGGATGGCTCGAACCTTCTCGGCGTTGGGAGCGATCCCTTCGGCGCTCAGGGTGTGGCCCAGGAAGATGACTTGTTTTTTGCAGAACTGCACCTTCGCTGGCTTGGCCTTCAGGTTGAACTGGCGCAGCCTGTTGAGGACCTTGGCGATGTCCTGCAGGTGCGTGTCGAAGTCCTGGGAGAAGATTAGGAGGTCGTCGATGTAGCAGAGACAGAAGTCGTACTGGAGCTGGGCCAGGACATGCTCCATGGTTCTAGCATAGCAGGCAGGGGCGTTCTTGAGGCCGAACGGGATTACCGTCCACTCGTACTGGCCCCACATGGTGGAGAACGCCGTCTTGGGGATGGCCGACTCGGCGAGTCGAAGCTGCCAGAATCCTGAGGCCATGTCCAGGGAAGTCCAGTACTTGGCCTTCCCTACTGAGTCCAGTAGCTGCGTGATCAGGGGCAACGGATACTGTTGCTTCCTGGTCACGGAGTTCAAGGCCCGGTAGTCGATGCACATCCGGAGGGTGCCGTTCGGTTTCTTCACTAGCACCATAGGGCTGGACCATGGGGAGCACGAGGGCCGGATTATGCCCTTTTTCTCCATCTTGGTCAGCTCCCGTTTGACTTCCTCTCTTGCTGTTTCGGGGATCCTGCTCAGTCGTGAGACTATGGGGGCTGTGTCCCCTGTATCTATCTCCATTTCCCCCACGGTGCACTGGCCTAGGTCCATGCTACTTTTGGCGAAGCAGTCCCTGAATTCCCATATCAGGTCCTCCAGTCTCTTCTTCTGACTGGGTGTGAGGTGAGCCTGTTGCATGGGTCTCTCCCCTTCCTCTTCCGATTCCTCATCCGGTTGGCTCTTGTCCCCCCAAGGGAATAACTGTAAGAGCTCCTCTTTCGTTAGGGTCGGCTGGGTTTGTATGGCTTGAACTTGGCTTTTGCTGAGGGACACGGTAGCGTAGTTCTTTTTTTCTTTTCCTTCCTCGTTGGGCTCCATTATCAGGTGTGGTTCCTCCACCTGGCCCACCGAGGTATTCTCGTAGATTGTTACTGGGGTGGGCCTTGCGTTCTCTACGAGGATGTAGAAGTAGTTGGAGGGGTCCCTCACTAGTCCCCTCGGGCTAGAGATGCCTAGCTTTGCCAGTTTCTCTATATTTGGCTCCACCATATATTGGCCTTGGAGCCGAGGGGTATCGCCATTTTTGTGCCGCACAATACATTTAAGGTATTGTCTTGTCCTGGGGGGTATCGTTGTAGTTTCTGCCGCTCGTACCGGGGGATCTTCTGCCTGTCGGATAGCCATTACAGTGAAGGGTTGGGGCTGGCTTTCTCCCACCATAAATTGCTTCGTGCTCAGGTCGAAGGTCACCGCTCCGAGCTCAGAGAATATATTATTGCCTATGATGCAGTCGTATTCGCAGTCCTCCACCACGAGGAACTCTGCTTCGACTATGCATGGCCCTATCTGCATTGGTCCCCTCATTCTCCCCTTTACCTGCACTATTCCCCCAATGGAGTGCAGGGGCCCTTCAAACTTGCACGGGGGAAGCATGGGAGCCCCGATAGTTTGCGCTATCCGCCCGGGGATGATGCTGTTGGTGGCTCCTGTATCCAACAGGCCCCTCACGGAAACGCCCACAAAGAGGGCTGTGATCAGGGGTATGATGTTCCGGGGGCATCCGCAGGCCTTCCTTTCGACTATGTTCCGGCTTCCAATGGCCGCGTTCACCGACATGTTGCCCGTATACACGATCTCGGAGTGGTGCGTGGCCAAGGAGAGCTCCTCTATACATTCTTCCAGGTTATCTGGCCTAATTCCCCATGCGCAAGGGGGTCTTCTGGTGGGCTGGACCAGTCCTAACGTTAGCCAATCCGCCGATTCCTGATCCTGAAGGACGAAGGTCGGTTCGTAGTCTCCTATGAGGTTGGTGGTCCTCAGGTGGGGGAGTGCAAAGGGGGCTGGGTCTCCCACCTCTATGGCTAGGCAGGTACTAGGTCCCTTCCCTATTTCCGAAATGGTGGACACTGGCCAGTAAGGTAAGGTTAGGCCTTTCTCCTGTGTGCCTAATCGACATCCGCCCGGAAGTAGGGTGATGGGCGGAAGCTGTTGGAGGAGGGAATAGCCTATTCTCATTCCTATCCTCTGCAGCTCCAGCTCCAGTTCCGTGGGTGTCTCTGGTTTTGGCCGATCTCTTCCCTGCAGCCTCCCCTTTTCCTCCAGGGTGGGGGATTGATTTCCCCCTTCTTCCGGCAGGGGTTCCTGTGCAGTGTATGTTGGCTTTCCATCAAGGGGCGATTTTGGTTCGGGATCAGATACATTGGGTGTCCCTTAAACCTTCCTCCACAGCGCTCCCACCGCTTGAGGATCGCCCATCGTGGTCTTGGCCTGTTAGTCGTGGGGCTCCACCTTGTGTCGCGAATCCTACGGATCAGCTTGATCATCACTCTGAAGTGGTGCACACTGGCAGCATAGGCCGATTAGTGCCAGGAGTATGACACAGCTAATGATTCCTTGGAGCCAAGTGAGCGCTCCCCCCCCAGAGGAATGAGAAGAGGCCCCAGCTCACTATTTCTCCTGCTTGGCCTATTTGATGAACGTCCCCAAGCTCCCCCTTCGCGTTGGGGTCCAGGAAATGTAAACTGGCTGCATGGTGGAGGACCGCCGCATGTTTGAGGGCTCCTTCAGTCAGTGTCTGCCTCAGGCTATCCAAGCCATATGTAAAAGTAGGCGTGGAAAATAGGAGTGTTCTGGTGGAGCTCTAAGGTTTCCGGTTGCATGGGCCCCGGGAGGCGGGGGGTATCCTCCACATCCGCCTCCTCTGTCCCTTCTGGGGTGACCCAGATGGTCCTGTTCTTCAACTGAACCAACTGGCTTCGGGCATGGCTACATAACTCCCTGGGGGGCAGGGTTACTATCTCGTTGTTTGCTAGGGTGAGGAAGGCCTGTCCCTTCGTGTCCCCTACCTGGTAGGAGATGGGCACCACCCCCTTCCAGCACTGGGGCGCTTTCCTTAATTGGCACTGTTCATCCTTAAGCTCGTGGCAACTGCGTATCTTGATATATGACCCGCTAATTTCCGCCTGCACCGGCTTCCTCAGGACTTGCCGCAATAGCCAAGTGGGCTGGGCTAATAAGAGTGTCCTGTAGTTGAGGGCACTCAGTTTGGCCGTCTGGCAGGCCGCCCTGTCGTTGACGTAAAGCCTTCCGTGTCATAGGCTGCATATCTGTCCATATGCCCTGCAGGCGCGCGGCCAAATACTGCTCTGATACCAGCCCCACCAGGCCTTTCCTGAGGCGCAGCTTCTCCCGGGGCCTCTCTGAGGTCGATTGCTAGCATTTTGGTGGTCCAGTTGCGGGGCCTGCTTGCTAGCGGCGTGATCCAAATTCCCTGGTCGCTCAGTCGAGCCTTAAGGCCACAGGGGGGTTTCCTGGCCTTCGCATGGTGAAAGGTGAGGGCTAGGTTTTCGTCCTCGCTCAGGAAGGTCTGGCCTACCCGCGTACCCTTAATGTCCTTGAAGGGAAGGATAGGGCAAACTACGGAGCTGTCTACGTCCCACATGGCCCTTGCTTTGGTGGCCGCTACTTGGCAATGCCCCTGGGTGTAATTGCACCCTACTAAGTCAACTGATAAGGATGATGGGGAGGA
>JASANA010001426.1:0-18319 GCA_030248095.1 Ptycholaimellus sp. GST1_10 | reverse complement strand
GCAGTTCGACTCCAACGGCAACCTACACAATTGGTCCTGCTCTACCCCAGTCCTTCACTCAGACTGGGAAGAGGAGGGAAGTATATGGGCCTTATAGGTGGAGCAATGAAGCGCTGGCAGGGTTCCAGGACCGGACGAAGTGCATCATCTCCCAGTACAGCAGCTACAGCGTCCCAGGCACCAACATGCGCGTCAATGGACGCCTCACACAGGGCGAGAACATCGCGGACAACGGCGGCGTCAAGGAAGCCTACTACGTGCCCCTTCCCATCTCCTCTGCATCCACTCATGCTGCTGTACTGCTCAGGCCTACCGGAAGTATGTGGAGGCGCAGGGGGAAGAGGAGCCGGCGCTGCCCGGCTTCACCAACTACACCAACGACCAGATCTTCTTCCTCTCCTACGCTCACGTTCCTTTGCCGTCCTCCTCCTGGCCCAGCCTGAAGTGAGTCCGGAAAGGCTTTGAGTTCTGGTGCGGGCACAAGAAGCGGGAAGCGGCCATCCAGCAGGTTCTGACAGACGAGCACTCGCCGGAGCGGTTGGGGCTCTATGATTGCTCAAATTCAATTGGGGAAGCTAAAAATGGTCGAGGTTCCGGGTGATCGGAGTGCTGAGCAACCTGGAGGAGTTCTCGGCGGCCTACAACTGCAAACGCGGCTCTCGCCTGAACCCGCGACCCACGGCCAGCTCCAAGTGCGTTGTTTGGTGATTTAAGGCGCATATATATTAACCTCCCCTTCTACTTCACTCGCATCTTTGCCTTACGTTATCCAGAAAAAGGCATAGAAGTGCTGTACTCAGTGTACATAAGGGGCTTTTTCTCCTTGAGACAATGTTTGGCCGATTGGTTTTCTTGTTAGCCGCTGTAATCACCTGCGAGCTTCTTGCCATCTCTATTTATACGCGAAATTTTCAGCATAAATGGGAACATACCAGATTGTATACCGCATATGGCTTGCATTTTCTCATTGGCATCATTGGTAACAAACCATTTAGCCGAAAAAGTTCCCAAATCTGATTGAAGTACTGAACTTGTAAAAATATGTCTGTTTTCTTTAACGGGTTTTACTGCGTCTCTTTTTCCACCGTTATTTGCTTTTATATCACAAAATAAGTTTTCTATCAGTCATTGCTTCTCAGATTTGTGAATTTTCCTATAAAACAAACTGCTTTGGCTACAAATCACGCAAAAGAGGGAAAAACTGCACTTCTCAAACCAGGTTAAGCCTAGCCACTAGAGATCCCCCCACCCAATTAAAAAGGAGAACTGTGAGCCAGCAGGGTCCTGCTACATTCTACTAGCCACCTAAGTGATGTCAAACGTGACAAGATTGTCCCACTGCAGTTCTCAAACCAGGTTAAGCCTAGCCACTAGAGATCCCCCCACCCAAAAAAAGGAGAACTGTGAGCCAGCAGGGTCCTGCTACATTCTACTAGCCACCTAAGTGACGCTCGAACGTGACAAGATTGTCCCACTGCAGTTCTCAAACCAGGTTAAGCCTAGCCACTAGAGATCCCCCCACCCAATAAAAAAGGAGAACTGTGAGCCAGCAGGGTCCTGCTACATTCTACTAGCCACCTAAGTGACGCTCGAACGTGACAAGATTGTCCCACTGCAGTTCTCAAACCAGGTTAAGCCTAGCCACTAGAGATCCCCCCACCCAATAAAAAAGGAGAACTGTGAGCCAGCAGGGTCCTGCTACATTCTACTAGCCACCTAAGTGACGCTCGAACGTGACAAGATTGTCCCACTGCGTTCTCAAACCAGGTTAAGCCTAGCCACTAGAGATCCCCCCACCCAATAAAAGGAGAACTGTGAGCCAGCAGGGTCCTGCTACATTCTACTAGCCACGTCTAAGTGGACTCTTGGCTAGAACGTGACAAGATGGTCCCATCTTGCAGTTCTAAAGTAGGTTAAGGCCCAGCCTCACGGCATCCTTTATTAAAAAGGAGAACTGTGAGCGAGCAGGGTCCTGGTACATTCTACTAGCCAATCTTGTCAAGTTCGACGTCACTTAGGTGACTAGTAATGGTCCCAGCTGCAGTTCTCCTTTTTTATTGGGTGGGGGGGATCTCTAGTGGCTAGGCTTAACCTGGTTTGAGAACTGCAGTGGGACAATCTTGTCACGTTCGAGCGTCACTTAGGTGGCTAGTAGAATGTAGCAGGACCCTGCTGGCTCACAGTTCTCCTTTTTTATTGGGTGGGGGGATCTCTAGTGGCTAGGCTTAACCTGGTTTGAGAACTGCAGTGGGACAATCTTGTCACGTTCGAGCGTCACTTAGGTGGCTAGTAGAATGTAGCAGGACCCTGCTGGCTCACAGATCTCCTATTTTGATGGGGTGGGGGGATCTCTAGTGGCTAGGCTTAACCTGGTTTGAGAACTGCAGTGGGACAATCTTGTCACGTTCGAGCGTCACTTAGGTGGCTAGTAGAATGTAGCAGGACCCTGCTGGCTCACAGTTCTCCTTTTTTATTGGGTGGGGGGATCTCTAGTGGCTAGGCTTAACCTGGTTTGAGAACTGCAGTGGGACAATCTTGTCACGTTCGAGCGTCACTTAGGTGGCTAGTAGAATGTAGCAGGACCCTGCTGGCTCACAGTTCTCCTTTTCTTTTGGGGGGGGGGATCTCTAGTGGCTGGGCTTAACCTGGTTTGAGAACTGCAGTGGGACAATCTTGTCACGTTTGAGCGTCACTTCGGTGGCTAGTAGAATGTAGCAGGACCCTGCTGGCTCACAGTTCTCCTTTTTTATTGGGTGGGGGGATCTCTAGTGGCTAGGCTTAACCTGGTTTGAGAACTGCAGTGGGACAATCTTGTCACGTTCGAGCATCACTTAGGTGGCTAGTAGAATGTAGCAGGACCCTGCTGGCTCACAGTTCTCCTTTAATGGTGGGTGGGGGGATCTCTAGTGGCTAGGCTTAACCTGGTTTGAGAATTGCAGTTTTTCCCTCTTTTGCGTGATTTGTAGCCAAAGCAGTTTGTTTTATAGGAAAATTCACAAATCTGAGAAGCAATGACTGATAGAAAACTTATTTTGTGATATAAAAGCAAATAACGGTGGAAAAAGAGACGCAGTAAAACCCGTTAAATAAAACAGACATATTTTTACAAGTTCAGTACTTCAATCAGATTTGGGAACTTTTTCGGCTAAATGGTTTGTTACCAATGATGCCAATGAGAAAATGCAAGCCATATGCGGTATACAATCTGGTATGTTCCCATTTATGCTGAAAATTTCGCGTATAAATAGAGATGGCAAGAAGCTCGCAGGTGATTACAGCGGCTAACAAGAAAACCAATCGGCCAAACACTGTCTCAAGGAGAAAAAGCCCCTTATGTACACTGAGTACAGCACTTCTATGCCTTTTTCTGGATAACGTAAGGCAAAGATGCGAGTGAAGTAGAAGGGGAGGTTAATATATATGCGCCTTAAATCACCAAACAACGCACTTGGAGCTGGCCGTGGGTCGCGGGTTCAGGCGAGAGCCGCGTTTGCAGTTGTAGGCCGCCGAGAACTCGTCCAGGTTGCTCAGGACTCCGATCACTCGGAACCTCAACCATTTAAAGCTCCCTTATTTGAGTTTGGCAATCATAGAGCCCCAACCGCTCCGGGGAGTGCTCATCGGTGAGAACCTGCTGGATGGCCGCCTCCCGCTTCTTGTGCCCGCACCAGAACTCAAAGCCAGACTCACATAAGGCTAGGCAGGAGGAGGGTGCAAAGAAACGTGAGCGTAGGAGAGGAAGAAGATCTGGTCGTTGGTGTAGTTGGTGAAGCCGGGCAGCGCCGGCTCTTCTTCCCCCTGCGCCTCCACATACTTCCGGTAGGCCTGAGCAGTACAGCAGCATGAGTGGAGCCAAAGGAGATGGGAAGGGGTACGTAGTAGGCTTCCTTGACGCCGCCGTTGTCCGCGATGTTCTCGCCCTGTGTGAGGCGTCCATTGACGCGCATGTTGGTGCCTGGGACGCTGTAGCTGCTGTACTGGGAGATGATGCACTTCGTCCGGTCCTGGAACCCTGCCAGCGCTTCATTGCTCCACCTACAAGGCCCATATACTTTCCTCCTTTCCCAGTCTGAGTGAAGGACTGGGGTAGAGCAGGACCAATTGTGTAGGTTGCCGTTGGCGTCGAACTGCGAGCCCTGGTCGTCGAAGCCGTGGGTGATCTCGTGCCCGATGACGGCGCCCATGGCCCCGTAGTTGATGGCCTTCGGGTACTCCCCGTTGAAGAAGGGCGGCTGCAGGATCCCCGCCGGGAAGGTGATGGCGTTCTTCTCGGGGCTGTAGAAGGCGTTCACGATGGCCGGGGAGACCTGGAGACAGGAGGACAGGTTCACTTTCGGGGCCCCTGAGCAGCTGAAGCACAAGGCTGGACCTCAAACTCGTCCTTCTTGAAGGGCTCCTTGAGACGGCGCAGCTCCTTCAGCTGAGTCCAGACCAGCACTGTGCGGACCAGCTCGAAGTAGCTCTGGCCCTCGCCGATTCTCAGCTGAAAAGGGGAGCATGAGGGAGTAGAGGAGGATTGGACATTGGGAGCGGACATCTTCGTAGTAGTCGTCCAGGGCGGTGTTGTTCTTGATGAAGTCGGGATAGCCGATGTGGTTGAGCATGGCCTTGGCCTTGAAAATCGCAGTCTCCTTCGTCTCGGAGTCCATCCAGTCCAACTGGAGCACTAGGTCCTTCAAATTATTTCCTATACCTCTTTTTACAAATTCACGAAATAGACAAGTTTGCCTTGAATGCCTTGCGGAGGTTGTGTATCATCTCCAAGGCCTCCCTCTTGTCCTTGCTGTCGAAGTGGTGGTAGGTGTACAGGGCACCTGGAAAAGAAACCAGCCAATTATTTTTTTCCAATAATTACATTCATTTTTTTTTTGGCTCTTTGGTTTGTAATAGGCTGTAACAGGCCCCCAAAGAAAGCCTTGTAGCAGTATTGCACTGTTCAGGAGTTTCGAAACTTTTTTGAACTGCTGCTACAGACCTCTCTGAGGTTTCTAGAACATAAGACCCTAGCTCAAAAGTAGAGCAGCTGGGCGCTTTCCAGAAGATGTCAGTGCAAATCTGACAGGTCTTTGATGGCTCTTTGGTTTGTAATAGGCTGTAACAGGCCCCCAAAGAAAGCCTTGTAGCAGTATTGCACTGTTCAGGAGTTTCGAAACTTTTTTGAACTGCTGCTACAGACCTCTCTGAGGTTTCTAGAACATAAGACCCTAGCTCAAAAGTAGAGCAGCTGGGCGCTTTCCAGAAGATGTCAGTGCAAATCTGACAGGTCTTTGATGGCTCTTTGGTTTGTAATAGGCTGTAACAGGCCCCCAAAGAAAGCCTTGTAGCAGTATTGCACTGTTCAGGAGTTTCGAAACTTTTTTGAACTGCTGCTACAGACCTCTCTGAGGTTTCTAGAACATAAGACCCTAGCTCAAAAGTAGAGCAGCTGGGCGCTTTCCAGAAGATGTCAGTGCAAATCTGACAGGTCTTTGATGGCTCTTTGGTTTGTAATAGGCTGTAACAGGCCCCCAAAGAAAGCCTTGTAGCAGTATTGCACTGTTCAGGAGTTTCGAAACTTTTTTGAACTGCTGCTACAGACCTCTCTGAGGTTTCTAGAACATAAGACCCTAGCTCAAAAGTAGAGCAGCTGGGCGCTTTCCAGAAGATGTCAGTGCAAATCTGACAGGTCTTTGATGGCTCTTTGGTTTGTAATAGGCTGTAACAGGCCCCCAAAGAAAGCCTTGTAGCAGTATTGCACTGTTCAGGAGTTTCGAAACTTTTTTGAACTGCTGCTACAGACCTCTCTGAGGTTTCTAGAACATAAGACCCTAGCTCAAAAGTAGAGCAGCTGGGCGCTTTCCAGAAGATGTCAGTGCAAATCTGACAGGTCTTTGATGGCTCTTTGGTTTGTAATAGGCTGTAACAGGCCCCCAAAGAAAGCCTTGTAGCAGTATTGCACTGTTCAGGAGTTTCGAAACTTTTTTGAACTGCTGCTACAGACCTCTCTGAGGTTTCTAGAACATAAGACCCTAGCTCAAAAGTAGAGCAGCTGGGCGCTTTCCAGAAGATGTCAGTGCAAATCTGACAGGTCTTTGATGGCTCTTTGGTTTGTAATAGGCTGTAACAGGCCCCCAAAGAAAGCCTTGTAGCAGTATTGCACTGTTCAGGAGTTTCGAAACTTTTTTGAACTGCTGCTACAGACCTCTCTGAGGTTTCTAGAACATAAGACCCTAGCTCAAAAGTAGAGCAGCTGGGCGCTTTCCAGAAGATGTCAGTGCAAATCTGACAGGTCTTTGATGGCTCTTTGGTTTGTAATAGGCTGTAACAGGCCCCCAAAGAAAGCCTTGTAGCAGTATTGCACTGTTCAGGAGTTTCAAAACTTTTTTGAACTGCTGCTACAGACCTCTCTGAGGTTTCTAGAACATAAGACCCTAGCTCAAAAGTAGAGCAGCTGGGCGCTTTCCAGAAGATGTCAGTGCAAATCTGACAGGTCTTTGATGGCTCTTTGGTTTGTAATAGGTTTGCTACTACAGATATGTGGACGATTCCTTTATGGTAATCACAGATGAAGACAACCAGTGGGAGAATTTTATCCGACACCTAAACCAGAAATGCGAATCACTAAAAGTTACCTGGGAGGAGGAGAAAAATGGATGTCTGCCCTTTTTGGACGTTAATGTAAAACGCGGAATACAACTGAACGATGATGGCCGTGACCAATGGTACCCTATTACCTCAGTTTACCGCAAACCATGCAACACCAACTATGTCATGCCCTTTGACTCGTGTGCACCATTGTCCTATAAACTATCTTCACTCCGTAGTGAAACCCACAGAGCTAAAAAATACTGCAGTAGCACCCACCTACTGGACACTGAAATATTGTACCTCATTCGGAAATACAAATCTTATGGCTACCCTGCATCCATCATACATAAAACAACAAACAAGATCTTGCACGAGAGAGAATCGGCTATCTGCTTAGGTTACGATGAGCGAAAATGCATTAACGTCAAAACGCCATACTTCAATGAGAAAACCCTGTTTGCACAGAAAAACACTGTACGCCCTGGATATATACGGATAATCCCAACTACAGGACCAAAACTATGGCACCTATTAGGCAGCAGACCAAAATGCAAATATGAGGACAGGCTGCAGACAAACGTTGTATACCAAATTAAGTGCAAATGCAACAAAATGTATATAGGTGAGACAAAAAGGCACCTGGAATCAAGAATCAAGGAACACAAAACCAATTGGTGCAAAGATAGCCTACATAATGTTTTCAAAGATCATCAGGGAAGCAATCATGGTCCAGAATTTGACTCCGCTAAGGTAATACATAAGTGTAACCAGCAACATGAACGAAAAGCAGCAGAGGCCCTATGCATCAAAATGAACGAAACTCAAGTGATTATTGACCTAACCAATGTACAAAGACAGCACGACATTCCAAATGGTGTTCTACCTCTACTTCGTCCTAATACAGCACACTAAAATATTCCTTGAAATCATATTTTGCCATTAAATGTCATTCTTTAACCTTTTTAATAGTTATTATTGTGTTTTGTTTCTGACAAGTGTCAGAAATCTATTGTTACTGAGGAAGAAGGTAATACTTCGAAACGTCTAATTTTTATGTGAATAAATCACTACTGTGCTTACATTTTGGAAAGAGTCAACTAATTATTCATTTTTTAGTTTTTTAATTTTCATTTTAAGGAATGGGAGATAATTACATGCTTCCATTCCTTAAAAAGAAATTTAAACAAGGTATTATCGGCTATCGCCAATAGATGCGCGGCCTTGTTCACCTTGTGACGCATTGGAATGAATAATAAGCAAGTCAGCTCAATAAATGCTACAATGACAAACAAAAGTAAAATGCCACAAATTGATCTAGGTCTATTTTGGGTTTCTGAGGCATTTAAATGATAAACAGCAATCTAAATAATAATCAATAATTAATACAAGTAAAATTTAAATTTTCGAAATATTTTCGAATTTCAAGGTCTCCATTTTCAAGGTTTTTTGACTATAAATCAAGAACCAATCAAAATGGCGTCGATCCCACAAAAACGTCCTGAGCCACCACCCAGACGGACCTTCATGCAAAAAATCAGCCAATTTCATTGAGAAACCGAGGAGTACGGGCTGCGGTACCACCATGGAGACTATATTGACCTTTCATATAATGGAGTGGGCAGGAAGGGGTTAAAGGAAGGGGGGCACGGATGACGGTTGAAAAAATATTTGAAAGTTGCTTTTTATAAACTGCTCGTTCTCAGTCATTTTAAGGCCTTTTCCGGTGCTCCTTTTTTTAAAAAAATCCAAACGAATTGAATCATTCAGAAACGCAGTTTGTTTTCCAGGACATTTGCCAGAACAATTACAGTGAGCCTGGGAATCGCCTGGATTTAATTTGGCCCTACTCAAAAACTAATGTTTCACTAAATTAAAGTTTAATATACATGCTAAAGCTCAGAAAGCAATAGAAATGCTTTGTTTAATGAAAACGGATCAAATAACAATGTGTATTAGCAACGAAACCCAATTACTCACAAAATCGATGTTTCATTAGTTAATAACTTTAATAACTTTTACCATTGTAAACAAGGGTGGCAACTGTCATCAAAACCAAATGTAGGCAAAATGGGTTCCTGCCCAGTCTATGATATGTAAGCTTAATATACAGTCGATGGTACCACAAACATATATATATGCGGACAGACGGACGAAAAATGGGGTAACTGTTAAAGCGGGCCTTGGCCGCCCGCCGCTCCGGGCAGGGCGCCAGAGCTCCTCCGGCCTCCGCACCCATGCCCTACAGCCTCCGGAGCTCTGGCTGCCCTGCCCTTCGCGGCAGGCGGCCTGCGGCCGCGCAAAAACAAAAAATGAAGAAAAAGCGGGAAACCAGTAGCGAGAGGCAGCCATGAGATAGGCTGGGGGACGCATTCCTTCCAGCGTGGGCTTTTCTCCTGCTGCCCGGTCATGGTTCTGAGGAAGGTCTGCTTGACGTCATCGAAGCGCTCGTCCAGGAACTTTACCCAGCCCTGCGTGAAGCGCCACAGGACGTAGTTGATCAGATCCCTCAACCCATCCACTTCTATACATTCTTCCCCTTCTTTGGCAAGGCCAGAGACTCTGTCGGTGTCTCCTTGAGCAGCTCATTGATGGCCTGCAGGTAGTCCACCTCGCAGACGATGATGGTCGTGCTCTCGTTCACCAGCCCGCGCACATCCCCCGGCATCACCATGTCCAGATAGAGCTTCCAGTCGATCTGAAGTCCTGCCCATACTCCCTGGCCAGTTCAGATGGGTGGGGCTCCTGCCTGATCCATGACGCGCATGACCTGGCTGAGGTTCCACTTGTTGTACATCCGGCTGTGATTACGCCGCTCTGCCTCCGGCATCATGATCTGCAGGGGGTGGAGTTGGCGGTTGTGAGGCTGAGCTTGAAAGGCAAGGAAGGACCTTGGCCATGCGCTTCTCCAGGCCCAACATCTTGTCGATGGTTGCCTCCAGGTTGGCCAGCTCTCGCCCCGCATCCGCTCCCACCAGCTTCAGCACCGAGGCCACGAAGCTTTTGTAGGCGTTCAGCTGCACTCGTCTCCCCATTGCCAAGGATGCGGAGAAGAAGCTTTGAAGGCCACCTGAGCTCCAAAGAGTGTGTCGTTGAGGTAGTAGTCCCGGCTGCCACGGCCCAGAGCTAGCGAGCCTTGGTCAATCTGAGAGGAGGGCAAATTTGGAGGTGAAGAGTAGGAGTGGAAGGAGGAAGAGGTACGTAGAGAACGTTGTGCTCGGTGTCCATGGCGTCGCCGTAGACGTAGACGGAGAAGAAGACCTCGTGGGCGAAGCGGGTGCGGGACTGGCCAAGGAGGTAGCTGAGGTTGACCTTCAAAGGGTCGCCCATCAGTGGCCACCCGCCCAGCCCTTCCAGGGCCGACCACAGCTCGGAGCTGTTCAGAGCTGCTCGGGCGCCTGTAATCCCCGATGCAGTTCCTTATTCGCTGGAGTGGGAAGTAGGAGAAAGATGGGACGAGCATCCATGCAGCCCGCGTAGGCCGTCTTGGCCTTGGCTATGGCCTGGGAGTTCATGTCGTCGCCCTCCTCCAACAGCAGGCGCATCTCAATTGCACACTCTGTTTCTCTTTGCTCAACTGAAGCTTTTCTTCTCGACAAAAGCATGACAAAGGAGAAGATGCACGGGCAATGTTGCCATTGGCGAAAATTGGCGCAATAAAATGCTGCGTGCAGAGAGAGGAGGCGTATAAACAAAAAGAAGGGAAAACCTCCTGTCGAACTCTCTCCCGGACGAAGGAGAAGGTGCCGAAGCTGGGCATGTCGTCGGGGATTGGGTGCTGGCGGGTCCAGGTCCCGCAGGCGTACTCGTAGAAGTCTTCACACGGGTCCACCGTCCTACAACGCCCCTTCTGCCTTCGCCCAGCCCAACAAACAGGCTGGAGCTAGTGGGAAAGGCAACGGATCCACGGCAGACAGAAGATGGGAGGCGGCGCGGACGCAGCCTGGCGTGTCGCAGACGCGTTTGCGTTCCTTGTCTCTGCAGAGATGGCTTATTAGGGGAGGATGTGGGGAGTTGGGTGGGGCACAGGTGATGCAGAGAGGACAGGTAGAGAGCTAGGAGGACGCAGAAGGCCAGCAGAGCCACCAGCGCTAGGCCCAGGAGAAGTTTCTCGCCCTTCGTGGCCAGGCCCCATCGACGAGATCCTTTCCTGCAGGATTTTCGGCCCTTTTTTGTCCACCCAATTCCAAGGCTGCGGCAGGTTTGTGAGGTGGAGGTGTATCGGAAAAAGACAGGGCAGGCTTTGACTCGTTTGGAAGAATGAGAGAAGGTGGGACTTGATGAGGCTGGCCTGAGCGAAAGTGGTGAAGACGGGCGGGGGCTCGCCGGTGTTGGCCATGGGAGGAGGGATGCCGTTCTCCTTCTCTTCCATGGCTCTGGGGGTGTGTGGAGTAGAGTTTGAGGGGCAGGGGCTTGAAGGGGGCGGGGTCCCCAAATGACTTTACGAGGACAATAAAAGATGCGTTCTGCCTTTTTGCGAGGCAGGGCACAGATTGGCCGAGCGTTTGGGGGGCCTGTCCGTGGTGGACGGGGGAGCGCGAAAGGGTGGAAAGAAAGAGGTGGGCAGGCAGAATCTGGCCCTGCGGTGGCTCGTGTGTACACACAGCGGGGCACAGAGAGAGAAAGGGAAGTGGAACGGCACTCTGGACTTGTCCCGCCAGAGCTGGCTTAAAAGTCTCGCCCGTCCCGCCCTTGCCCCTTCCCCCCCTCTCCCGCCTAAGCTGAGGCTAAAGCAGGCTTTATTTGGAGCAAAATGGGAGGGGAAGATGGGGAGAGTCTGCCAAAGTGCGGCTTCCGAAGCGGCGCCGAATCGGGAGCTATTTGTCACAAACTTCTCCAAGCAGAAGAGGCGCGCCGTAGCGGAAGAAGAGAAAGCCATCCTCTATCCCCTTCCACTCTCCTTAAAAAAAGCTTGCCTGTGGCGGCCATGGACATTTGCATCCTGGCACATGGCACTCAGCGCGCAGCCAGCACTTATAGCCGCCTCCTTCCCTATGCACTCGCTTTATCCCCCCACTCACATCAATGTTGCAGCAGGGACTTTTCCCCAACTTTGCGTCTGGCTCGGCATGGCACGAAAACCAAGAGTGGGGGAAAGGGTACCGGATGTAGACAGGAATGGTGGGCTGCGGCTCTGTGCAGGGGAGGGCGTCGTCCAGCTCGGAGTGGGGCGGGAGGGGCGAGGAGGAGGAGGGAGCGGAAGAGGAGGCGCTCTCCTCCGGGGCGCTGAGGCTGCCGTTGGGGACGAGGGGCTGCATGGAGGCGGTGGAGGGGTAGCCATTGCCGAGGGAGCAGTACTCGGGGCTTTGTTGGAACACCGGCATATCAGTCAGTCTTATGGCCCAGCCCGCCCTTGCTCAGGCCTCAGCTGTCCGCATTGCTCGCATTTTTGCTCAAAGTCTCTCAGGCTCACGCCTTCACTTCAGCGCTAGCTTAGGGAAGTGGAAAAATAGGAAATTTTTAATAAAAATTATTGCGATATGCTAAAAAGCAACTCAAAATTATTTTATATAATTTCACATTAATATTTGAATTTAGACAAGGTATTATCGGCTATCGCCAATAGATGCGCGGCCTTGTTCACCTTGTGATACATTGGAATGAATAATAAGCAAGTCAGCTCAATAAATGCTACAATGACAAACAAAAGTAAAATGCCACAAATTGATCTAGGTCTATTTTGGGTTTCTGAGGCATTTAAATGATAAACAGCAATCTAAATAATAATCAATAATTAATACAAGTAAAATTTAAATTTTCAAAATATTTTCGAATTTCAAGGTCTCCATTTTCGAGGTTTTTTGACCATAAATCAAGAACCAATCAAAATGGCGTCGATCCCACAAAAACGTCCCGAGCCACCACCCAGACGGACCTTCATGCAAAAATCAGCCAATTTCATTGAGAAACCAAGGAGTACGGGCTGCGGTACCACAAACATATATATATATATATATATATATATATATATATATATATATATATATATATATATATATATATATATATATATATATACTATATAATACGGGTGATGCCATTTTGGGGGGTGCCTCGGCGCCACCTGGATTCTTTACTTATCTTGGCATATGATAGCTCTATGGATGGCTTTTGACAAGTTATTCAATATTTTTTGGGGCGCGCAGTGTATGGGTAATGCTGAAAATATGAAATAATCGAAAACGTTTCCATTTTTGCGATTTTTGGCCATTTTTTGACTTTGAAACAGCATAACTCATCCAGTTTTTAACTTTTTCTGTCGGACTTTTTTTTAAATTAAAGGTATAAGAGTTTTGCATTAAATCCAATGGTTAGTTTTCAAAGTTTTGGGACAAATGTTTTATAAAAAATGGATTGACTAATACCAATTTTTCGATTTTTGGCCTACCCAGGAGTCTGATGTATTTGGAATGAATCAAGTAATTCTTCAAGGCAAACATGAGTCAGCCATTGCCCAGACTATGCAAATTGTGTGCATTGACCTAAAATATTCTCAAGCACGTTTTGAGATCTTTGAACCTGTCATGCTCTGTAGTGGCTGGAAAGGCCATGGTGCGGTGTGTACATGGCTATGATCTTGTCCTCTATATAACATAATTATGTTTAAGGAATATTTGAAGGGGCATTACTGTTCACATAACTTTTACTATATCTGGTGCCATCCGCAAGCCAAAAATGGCTCTCTTTGTCTCCAAAAATTAGGTGGCCGCGCGTAGCGCGGCCACTGACCTATATTACTAGTATATATATATATATATATATATATATATATATATATATATATATATATATATATATATATATATATATATGCGGACAGAAGGACGAAAAATGGGGTAACTGTTAAAGCGGGCCTTGGCCGCCCGCCGCTCCGGGCAGGGCTCCAGAGCTCCTCTGGCCTGCGGGCATGGGTGCTACGGCCCCTACGCTTTGCCTAGCATGCTTCGCATGCTAGGCTACGCTGCGGGGCCTCCGCACCCATGCCCTACGGCCTCCGGAGCTCTGGCTGCCCTGCCCTTCGCGGCAGGCGGCCTGCGGCCGCGCAAAAATAGCACTTAGTACTGTTTCAAATGTATAGACTGCAAAATGCAAAGACCGCGAAAGCAGAGGGAACGACAATGACAGGTTTCTTGGCACTCTAGCAGGGGACAAATTGCATCTCTTAAGAAGAAGTCAGCTGCCTTGAGATCCCCGCCTAGGTTGCAGACATCACTTCCCCGTTCCTTCCTTCCCCTTAGGTTGTAGAGTTGTAACCCGGCGTCAGTAGAAAGAAGGAAGGGGGAGGGGCCAAGGCTGACAGCTGCCCCTTCACTCCATTGTCCTCGCTCGCCCTTTTTGAACTCATCTCAAACCCGTAACCCGAGCCCCACCTGACCTCACAGCCCTGCCAAGGTTCATGTTCAATGACGCAGCAAACATCAAACCCCCTCAGCTCTCAATGCAGGATAAATTGGGCGGGAATCGTCGCCAAAGAGGTGCTGCTGGCCGCAATGAGGCAATGCATGGAGGCGAATTAGAGGGTTGATACGTACCGGGCTTTCCCGGGGACTGCCTCAAGGACTGCTGCCTATCGATTCGGCAGCCACCCTTTTTCGATGCCTGCATGCCCCTCTTTCGTCCCCTTCCTTTCAGCCTGATAGCAGGGCAGTCGCCTGCCCCAGGCTCCTCCTCTTCTCCAGGCTGACATTTTTTGCTCCAGGACCCTCCAAGCACAGTACGTCCGCCGGATATTAAAAATGGCCTCATCACAAAGCTGAAGCGAAAACATTGCTTCAGTTGAGAGCATGGGAGCAACTAGAAGACATGCCAGAGCTCCGGGCTTGTTCAGAATAGCAAGAAGAGGCTATCGAATGACAGCAGAGAGCCCTTCTCAAGCCCTTTCTGCTCCCATCGGCTCAGATGAAAGGCCGGCAAATGCAAAGCGTGGCATGCAAGAGGCTGTGTAGGCTGTACCTGTAATCGATGCTCGCTCCCTCCACCTCGCCCAGCTCCTTCTCCACCTGCAAATGGCCTTCCCACATCTCCTCCAGTCCAAGACAAAAGAAGGGAGGCCAGAGACGGGTGGGCAAAAGCCGTGCACACTCCGCAACTCAGGCACATCGAAGCCCAGGCCTAGGATGAGATTGGCCATCATCCACTACTTCAATGCTCCCTACCTCTTCCTGCAGCTATAGAAGACACCAAGCCAATCTGGTCGGAAAGCTTGCACTCTTTCTGAGCACCATGATTACTGGATTAGCTCAGGGTCATGGGGCAGGGGCAGAGCAGAAGAATTGGCTTAGGCGAGAATGGAGAGCTGAACCAGGCTGCTGCTATCGCTGGAGGAGGAGGAAGCACAGAGGCGACTGTACTCCGGCCTCTCCACAGCGTAGATATCCGCCTTCTTCTCCAGCATCCTCCAAATAAACTGAATAAAGTGATCCAAAGAGAGGAAAGAAAGCGCCATGGATTAAAGCTACTGTTTCCAAGCAACTGGCTTTTTACACGCCTCAGTGAATGCCCAACATTAGCCAATATTTTATGGCCTCTGCGTTGAGGTGAGATTTTAGCTCAAATGAACGGCGTCTGGGAAAAGCCGAAGCTTTGCAAAGGACTGTGGATGGGTGAAAGATCTGGGGAAGTCATGCGGTTGGCGGCATTTTTCGACTTATCGATTCCAAAAGCTCCTCGCTCCCTTTCCGTCTGGGGTCTGAAAGGAGCTGGAAACTTAGCCAAAGAACCAAGTTTCTGCAGAAAGGTCCGGAGAACGCCTGTCCCCCCTATGCAGTCGTTTTTGCCTATCGATCGGGAAAGAGCTCTGCTCAGCTCCCTCTCCCAGAGAAATATGATTAGCCTGTGGGGATAGCTGTCCAGACTAGAGGCAGCTTTTTAGCCCGGGCACCGCGTGACTGAGCACTCCAGCCTTCACTTTGCCCCTCAACCATTTCTTTTTCCGCAACTTTCCACGGCAACCCGGACAGCAAACAGATTGCATCCCATTGGCGGCCCGCTTTTTGCAAGGATCGGATTCCGGCAGCTAGGGGAGCAGAAATTGAAGCTAATCAGCAAAGACTGAAAGAACTGGAATGCTGGAAAAGCAATTGGAATCAATGGCGTTGAGGCGGTCTCTTCTATCATCGCGATGCTTTGAGGTCTTGCTTCAGCTGCAAAATGTAAATTAGTGACAGGAGCAAGTAGAGGCTATGTAAGTTTTCGTTCAACTAAATCCGCTAGAAGTGAAGCCATAAGTTTAACCTGAAGTAGGCAGGCGGGCATTTCTTCAGCGGGCACATTGAAAACGGCGGCCAGATCATAGGGGTTCTTGTGGGACATCATCAAATTGGCCACTGTTTTGGCGCCCAGCTTTTCGAGGTCGTTCAGACCGAGCTCTTTGGCTACCTAAAATTGTTCGCGTTTGCGCTAAAAAAAATAGCTGCTCAAAAAACCGCAGTCATAATTTTTAGGAATTTGGTAAGGTTGTGATGATTTCGATACTGATTTTTATTGCCAAAAAAATTATAAATATTTTTTCTTTGCTTACTCTATTAGCCACTTATCAGAAATAAGCTATACTATATGAGTTAATAATCTTTTTGGTTGATTTGTACCTAAAATGGCGAAATGACCTAACATATAGCATTTGAAGTACAACTAACTAGGATGAAAAACTAAAACTTGCGGAAAAAAAACGCTTTACACAATAACTAACAAAACAGCTGCATATTTTAGGTACGCTTATAACACAATGAAACGATTAGTTTTTCGAATGTTCAATTTACGAAATGATTCTTTTCGATTTAAGGCAAATTTAGTGCAATTATGGAAAATTTTCTAAAATTTAATCTCATATCTTTTGCAACCAAAATGCGCTAAATTGCATTTTTGTGTAACACAAAAACTTTTTTAGAAACAGTAATGGATGCACCTCAATGACGTCTAAAAGCAGGGCAACGGGGTCGTCGGCATCCTTGAAGGCCAGAAACTCCCGATCCCAGTCTGGCACCAGTATCTGCTTTCCAAGCTTCCTTTGCAACTGAAAACAAGGAGCTGGTGGATGAAACTCTGAAGAAGCTGTCTTCCTCGTCGTCCTCAATGTCTGAATCGGCGAAATTGTACTCCTCCTCCAGCGGCAGAAAAGGCCCAAAGGTCCCCACGTACACCGAACACCATTCCAGCACCTATTTGGCCCATCCGCCCTTGCTCACTAGCCACCTGCACTAACTTCAGTTTACTTTCTGTAGTGGCTCGCTTTGACAGCTCAGCTTGATGTATGAACTGCCCGGTTCATTCTGCTGCCACTCTGAGAATCAACAATCCATCAGTTTCATTAGACCAATGACCTCAACCAAATGCAAATATACTCTGCAGGATAGCATCCATATTTTCCCACATACGGAAGATCGGCAGGGGAATGTCCAGCTGAACTCCGTCCAACGTCTGCACAGGCACCAGCTTTCGCCGCTCCATCCCGCCCTCAGCTCTCTCTATGCCAGCCCCGAAACTAGCAGGCAGACTCTTGGGGGAATTTTCAGCTCTTAGAAAGCCAGGGGAAGGGGGGGCATAATGGGCAGGCGGCTGGGGGGAGAGGTAAAGTTTGTGCGCCCAAAGGACGCCGTTCAGCGGAGGCAGTAAAAGATAACGGCCCGCGGGCTTTTTTAGCAGCCGCAGTCGTTTTCCAGGGCCTTGGCCTGGGAATTGGGAAGCGCAGAGAGGTTGAGGTGAGGCAGGGTAGAAGCTGGTAGGTAGGTACCCATATCCACCTGTCGATCAGCAAAGAGACACCTGGGAAACAGCCTAAGCCGTCTGTCTGTTTCAATGCTTCTCTTTACTTCCTCATTTCTTTTTAGTTCCTTTTCCGCTCTGCTTGAAAAGATCCGCTTCGATGAGCTGCCGTGGGCATGAATGAAGATAATCACACAGAGTTTCATGTACAAGGCAAGACTTCATTGATGAGGTTTCGGCTAATGAGCAGAATTTTGCGGTGACTTCAGTCGAATGGCGCCAAGGCCTTGGGCAGGGTCTCCGAGGAGGCCCCTTGGAAGTGAAATCTGCAACGGAGCCCTTTTCAAAACGACCAGCCTATTTCCGAAGTACTGAACCCAAATTCATCAGTTGCCGGTGTATATTCCAGATTGAACTCGGCCACAGGCACGCCTCGACTTGCCACCTAATCAATGTCACGGCATTGAGAGATGCGAAGAGACAGAAGAGATAGGAAGGCAACGGAGGGTGCAAACATGGCGGCCGGGTAGACTACGCTGGAGGTGCCTACCACCAGACACAGGTCGCACCTACCCAACGCCTCCTCCGCCTTCCCCAGCACCTCCGGCTCCAAGGACTCCCCGAACCAGACAACCGCCGGTCTCAGCAGACCTCAAATTCTCAATTCCAGCCCTGCTTCGTTTTACAAGGGCCATCCAATCTGCAAGCGGATGAGAGGGAAGCAGACAAAGGCTTTCAAAAATTCATCATAGAAAATAGTTTGATAGTTTTCCAGCTTTTAAAAAACCTAGAATCTTGTTTAAAAAAATTTCCAAAAAATATTTAATAAAAAATTCTAAAAAATCAAAAAATTCTCACCGCCGCAATTAGGACATCTAGGCAGCTGGTCCAGTGGAATAGCGGCAGCAGGAGTGTCAGGCTCCGGAGCTCCTCTGCCCCCCAGCGCTGGACAGATGGGCGAGTCCCTGTTCACGCTCACGGCCTGGCACTTGCTGCAGCGGACCTTGAACAAGGAGCCTGGCAAAACGCTTCCTTTGCGGAACTCCTTGGACTG
>JASANA010001425.1:0-38092 GCA_030248095.1 Ptycholaimellus sp. GST1_10 | reverse complement strand
ACCAGGAAACAGCCCCTCCACCCACACCCCCTCAGCTGTACGCTCCGCTTTACAGCGCCACACACACTTCCCCGCTGCCACCCCCCCTGATCAGGAAACCGCTCCCCGATTCCAAGAAGGGCGGAAGAGAGGTGGACGCACCGCCCCTCCCTGAGCCGGCCTACGTTTTGGGCGAAGCCACAAAAGCGGCCTCCAAGGAGCGGCAAACAGCGGGCGATTAATGACTCTCCTTATAATCACACCCTACTCCCCGCCCCCTCCAGAAAAACGTTTCCAGGAGGAGCAAGCGAGGACAACTAATCCTACCTGGTGCGCGGCCACCACCCCCTGCCCTTTTTTGCACCTCTCGCACAAAAACGGCCCGAGGAGCCCAAACAACTGGAGATTAATGATCCCTCCTTACAACGACGCCCATTCCCTGCAAAAAAAGTGGCTTCCAAGGAGGTACAGTGAGCCGAGACCGCCCTGCCCACACCACCCTGCCCTTGCAAAGTGTCACCACGCTGAGCCCATTGCCTCAGCCTCAGTCTGCCCAACAGCCTGAGAAGGGCAAGAATGCTGAGCCACCCCTCCTCCTTCATGCTGCCACTAGCTCACACACCTCCCTCCACAAGCCACACCCACAGAGCTCTTCAGACCAGGGTGGAGAGATGGCAGCACCCTGAGTCTGCTGCCAGTGGTCTGTGAGAGGCAGGCCTCTGCCCTAAGCCTGGCTTTGGCCTCCACACACACAGGAAAGCTTGTGACTTCCTTCTGATTTTATGTGATTACCCACCTGCCAACCACTATGGCTACTGCTGTGGCTGGGGGGTCCAAGGAGGCCCAGCCCCAGCCCCATCCAGCTGACTCCTCCAGTCTGAGTCAGCTTTGTCTCTGGTGAGTCCCCCATCAGCGCCCCTCACTTCCCCACTCTCCCTTATAAAGGATGCCATCTGAGCAGAGTCTCAGAGCCCCAACTCTCACTCCTCTTGGACTGAACTTATCCTGCCTGGCCTGTCTTGGTTGACCCTCAAAGCTGAGCAGCCTATTGTCAGTCCAGCCCTCTGCATCAACCCTGACACATTTCTCCCTGAGAAGTATGCCTTCTGCAACCAACTTCCTACGACTAAGACAGTCGCTAGCCTCCCAGTGCCCCTCCATCTCCTTCCCTCAACCCACACTCTTCACAGGGAGAAGGAGATGAGACACCACGCTGCACCAGGAGGAGGAGGGAAGGAGAGGAAGGAGAGGAGGTAGGCGAGGAAGAGGCCGGAAGAAGGAGCGCAGCTCCAAGTCGGAGCTGGTTGAGGAAGCAAACACGCTTCTTCCGACACGCAGCCGCCAAACTCGGACAGCCAGGGAGCACTTCGAGGCCTTCCCAGGAAGAAGAGGAGCTCATAGCCTTCCTCCAGGGAGGCACAGAGACCCCAAGGGAAAGGAGCCGTAAGCCTCCCCAAACCGCGATCGGCGATATTCCAGCAGCCGCTGACGGTTGCCAGGACAAGAAGCCAACTTCTCCTCACCGACAAGGGAAGAGACTGAAAAGCTTCAGGTCCTTCCCACACTTATCCCTCTATCACCAGCCTACTTCCTGCCCCCGAGGGTGTCCCCAGAGCTCTATGCCCCTCTTCCAACGGGAACAGAAGTTAGGGCGTCTCCAGCAGCGCAACTTCGGCCAGTCCCATCACCGGTCCTCTCATCTCCCATGCAGACGGAGACCTAGTCCCCAACGTCATCTCCAACCCCAACAATCGCCTAGGGTCGCATTCGCTCCACTCCCTCTTCAGGAATCTCCCATCGTCAGTGAGGCCCAGAGAGGAGGAGGAGAGAAATAATCCTAACACTCACCGCCTTCAGCTCCACTTGCTGCCAGGGTCACCTTTGCCCCACTTCCCTCCAGGAAGCTCCAACTCCAGAGGGCCTCACTGAGGGGAGGAGAGGAACGGCCCTAGCATCATACCCACCTCCCATTCCCGGAGTGCCCAGGGTCACCCTTGCCCCAATTCCTTTCCCTGAAGCTCCAGCCCCAGGGAGTCTCGAGAGGGAAGAGGAGAAAGGTGGACCCGAGATACCCGGAGCTCACAAGCCTACCTCAACACAGGCTCCCAGGTTGATCGACAATCTGCAGCAAAACTGCGCTCGTCTCCTCAGCGACTTCCACTGGAGGGATGACGGCATACGGGAGCTGGAGCGACAAGTTCAGCAACAGAAAGGCATTGTCATCGGATTCCCGCATCGAATCACTCCAAGCGCAGAGAAAGCACTTTCCTCTAGAAAGAGCAGTGCTTGGGGTTGGAGGCGAAGGTGACGACGCTGAGGAGAAAGCCCACCGAGGGAATTCTGAAAGAGGCTAGCCGCTGCTGAGTCCGAGCTGGCGCAGGGCCGGAGCCAGGCTAAAACAGCACGGGAAAACTTCGAGTGCGAGAAGCGGGCCCTCCAGCAACAACTGAAGCAAGATAAAAGGAGACAGGTGCGCTCATCACCCGGAAGAGGGCCGAGGTCCTCCACGCCGCCTTTGACGGACTCCACCGGATGCGACAGATGTACTCCGGTCTGGCAAGAGAACTTTCCAAGTTCGTCCCAGGCCACCTGAACGCCGGCCTGTCGAGGGGCTGCCTCAGATCGACCAGGCCATGACGAATGGGAGGGAGCTCTGAGCGGCCGCGGCAACAAGAATGCTCTCGGAGCCTCTTGCGTGATCGACGCGCCCCGCTCACATTCACGCTCACACTCACCTCCATCGCCAAAAGCCTGAGGGGTGGAGAAACAACGCCAGGAGGGGAGAGCAACGGACGGTGCAATGCGACAAGAAGCATCGGTCGCCGCCAGTGAGGTGATTAAGAAGCCCACGTCTGATCTTCTTCCACAGCCTCTCTGAACCCTCACCAGTGCCCTTCCTCACCTCCCCTGCTGCTGATGCGTGCTCACTGCCCTTCTCCTGCTTCCCTCCCTGTGAGAGTCAACCGTCACAGACAAGCAAGATAGCAGAGGGAGAAGACAGCCCAACAGGAACAACGTCAATGACACACCACAGGGAAGAATGGGATCAAGGACTTGCTCAAGAAAGCGACGCATCCTAACAGGCTGACACACAAGCAAGGAGAAGTGAACCCTAAATGGGAACCCGACGGGCCCAAGTGTGAAATGTTCGGAGAGTGGTCTGATGCAAGTTCCGCCTTCCGGCTGTTGCGATCCAAGAAGCCACTCGCCAGTCTACTCATTGAGGCTCTGAGTTTGAGTGGACAAGGAATAGAAGAATGACTGGGTTACCAATCCTCAATCCAGCCTTCGAGTCATACAATCAATCGAAGGCCACTGGCCCAGATCAAGCATCGAAGGCTAGGAGAGATTCTTCAACCCTTCGAATGACCAGAGGAGTGCGGCATCTTTGCCCACTACTTGGCGATGGCCAACATGAGGTCTGGATGGCAATAACTGCAAGCCTCGGCCGCTTCCCGCGTGCTCTAAGGCAGAGCAGCCGGCGCATTTCCCATCGAGCACAGCGCCTAACCCATCCACTGCCTCCTACCACCCACCCACAGCCACAAAGCACTAGCCCTACCGGACTCTCACTCTGCGCTACTGCGTTTTGCTTCCTGTTGGACATGTTCAGCGGCTGTGAAGCAGTCCGAGTCCAGCTTCACCATCATCTTCCACAGCCGCCAGTTCAAGTCCAAGGCCCCGCGTCCAGCAGGAAGTGGCATTGTGCCTTCTTTCTCAGCACAATGTTAGCATCGGGACTCGGCCCGCGGGAACCTGGGGCGGCTTGGTTGCGAGCATCCGCCTGGGAGGCACAGCAACAAGACTGCACGCCACCCAGATTGCATTGCGGATGGCATGCATACCTCACGCTCCTCACTTCATCGACTTCTAACGGCAGTGGAGCTTGTTTCCAAGCTACTGTTGAGCCTCCTGCTCTGCACCGGCAACTAATTTCGGAGCCCACCTACTCCGCCTTCACCGCCACCCAGTACACCAACAGCTGAAGTTACACGGCTGTAACATGAGTGCATGCTGTCATCCCCTCATCAATCCTGGAAAACTCCAAGACTCAAGGACTTCGGCACTGCGCCATATTGATCCTAGTCGACAGGGAAATTCTCCAGCAGTCACTTGGCCACCCACCATCGCGCCAAGATATGCATGCCTAGCGCCACACCTCACTCTCTCCCGGTCGCCGGGAGGAAAGATGACCCCCAACCAGTACCGACAAGGATGACCCGGAGTTGAGCCCCGACACCGACCCGACACAGGACGAGAAACAGGGGAAAAGAGTGCCCAAACGGGAACCAGGACCCCATCCCGTGATGCTGCCTGTAAACGTACAGACATATAGAACAACGCACATTCTTGGCAGAAAACATGGCCAGAGCTCCCGCTACACTCTCCATCCCTACTCCTCACACCACACCTGTCACCTCTGGTCCAGATTGAGCTCCTTCTACTCACAGCTTGGCTTCAACCAACAGCTCTCGGACAAGGCGACAGAGGACAGCAACGCAAGACGACGACCTATTGATGACAACAGTAGAGATTTCGAACAGAAACCAGAGGGATGCCAGTGCTATTCAACAGCATCTCCACCCACCAGGCAAGCACAGGAAGACCCAACCGGATCATTAGGCCTCAAGCACGCTGCTGGAGGCCAATAGATCAGGCCTTTCTGCTTGCCATTGCCAACTTATCAAGCCCCCAACATGACATTGTAGGCCACTGAGACCCTCCGCTCCCTTCCAGATGCCAATCCTCAGTAGGGGAAGTTCTAGTGCAGCTTAGTTGATCCATGAGGATTGTCAAGGACGACCCTGAGGATTGACGGAAGCTGCCCTCAGAGGACTTCTGCGCTGTCCTAGAAGGCATCTGCGCTCAACCGCCTCCAGTCAGTCTCCAGTAACAGCTTGAAAGTTCATGTCTCCCGCGGTGGTCACTGAGGGATCTTGGCCACCAGTGGCAGTGAGTAGCCGTCCTCATCCACCAGCTGTGTCCGCAGGGTTCCTGAATGACTGGGGCCACTGGGACAGATGTTGGATGGAGGCGTGTGCATCCTCCATCCACGGAAGTTCCGGCCGTCTCCGGGGAGCCTTATGCCTGAAGCCCTGGTAACTTCCAGCATCCTGCTGGAGGTCTGAGCAGCTGGCCATGGGGTTAGAAGATCTTGTTAGCCAGTGGCAGCAGCCAGGAGACCTCGGTAGTCTTCTGTTGTGGCCGGTAGCCTTAACAGTCTCCAATTGCTGGTCGGACCCCTTGGCCGTGAGAGGCCTTGACAGCCTTCAGCTTGTGTTGAAGGCCTGGACAATTGGCAGTATCGGCAGTAAGCCTGGGAGGCATCCGGCGGCAGTGGAAAGCCTTGCCGCCTTCAGGGTCCAGCTGAAGGTCCAGGTTTTCAGCAGTGGCTGGCAGGAGATCTTGGTCACCAGTGACCGTGAATAGAGGGTCTTGGTCACCGGCTGTGGTGGACAGGTCCTGAGCGGTTGGCAGCGGCTGAACATAGACGTGTGTTCCCCAGCCAAGGCGGAAGGTCTCAGTGGCCTCCGATGTCGTGTTGGGGGCTTGATAAGTTGGCAATAGCAAGCAGAAGGCCTGATCTATTGGCCTCCAGCAGCGTGCTTGAGGCCTAATGATCCAGTTAAGTCTTCCGGTGCTTGCCTGGCGGGTGGAGATGCTGTTGAATAGTACTGGCATCCCTCTGGTTCTATTTTGAAGATCTCTACTGTTGTCATCTATCAGTAGTCATCTTGCGTTGCTGTCATCTGTCGCCTTGTCCAGAGAGTGTTAGTCGAAGCCGAGCTAGTAGAAGGAGCTCAATCTGGACCAGAAGTGACAGGTGTGGTGTGAGGAGTGTAGGGATGGAGAGTGTAGCGGGAGCTCTGGCCGTGATTTCTGCCCACAAATACGTTGTTTATATGTCTGTACGTTTACAGGCAGCATCACGGATGGGTTCCTGGTTCCCGTTTGGGCACTCTTTCCTGTGTTTCCCGTCCTGTGTCGGGTCGGTGTCGGGGACTCATCCGGGTATTCCTCTGTCGGGTACTCGTTGGGGGTACTCTTTCCTCCCGGCGACCGGGGAGAGTGAGTGTGGCGCCAGGGATGCATATCTTGGCGCGATGGTGGGTGGCCAAGTGATGCTAGAAGTTCCTGTCGACTAGGATCAATATGGCGCAGTGCCGAAGTCCTTGAGTCTTGTTCCAGGATTGATGAGGGGATGACAGCATGCACTGATGTTACAGCCGTGTCACTTCAGCTGTTGGTGTACTGGGTGGCGGTGAAGGTGGAGTAGGTGGGCTCCGAATTAGCCGCCGGCGCAGAGCATGTGGCTCAACAGTAGCTCGGAAACAAGCTCCCCCGCTGTTAGAAGTTGATTAAGTGAGGAGTGTGAGGTATGCATGCCATCCGCAATGCATCTTGGTGGCGTGCAGTTTGTTGCTGTCCAGGCGGATGCTGGCAACCAAGCCGCCCAGGTTCCCGCGGGCCCAGTCCGATGCTAACATTGTGCTGAGAGAAGGCACAATGCCACTTCTGGACGCCGGGCTTGGACTTGAACTGGCGGCTGTGGAAGATGATGGTGAAGCTGAACTCGGACTGCTTCACGCCGCTGAACATGTCCAGCAGGAAGCAGAACTGCAGTAGCGCAGAGTGGAGTCCTGGAGACTAGTACTTTGTGGCTGTGGGTGGGTGGTAGGAGGCAGTGGATGGGTTAGGTGCTGTGCTCGATGGAGAATGCGCCGGCTGCTCTGCCTGAGGGCATGCGGGAAGCGGCCGAGACTCGCAGTTGTTGCCATCCAGACCTCCAGTCTGCCCTTGCCAAGTAGTGGTCAAAAATGCCGCCTTTGTCTGGTCATTCGAAGGGTTGAAGAATCTCTCCTAGCCTTCGATGCTGGATCTGGGCCAGTGGCCTTCGATCGATTGTATGACTCGAAGGCTGGATTGAGGATCGTGAATCCAGTCATTCCCCTATTCCTTGTCCACTCGAACTCAGAGTCTCGATGAGTGGACCGGCGAGTGGCTTCTTGGATCGCAAGAGCCGACGGCGGAACTTGCATCACCACTCCCAAACATTCACTTGGGCTTCTGAGTTCCATTTGGGTTCACTTCTCCTTGCTTGTGTGTCAGCCTGTTAGGATGCGTCGCTTTCTTGAGCAATTCCTTTGATCCCATTCTTCCCTGTGGTGTGTCATTGCGTTGTTCCTGTTGGGCTGTCTTCTCCTTCTGCTCTGTTGCTTCTCTGTGACGGTTGACTCTCACAGGGAGGGAAGCAGGCAAGAAGGGCAGTAAGCACGCATCGCAGCAGGGGAGGTGAGGGAAGGGCACTGGTGAGGGTTCAGAGAGGCTGTGGAAGAAGTTCGACGTGGGCTTCTTCATCACCACTGGCGGCGACCGATGCTTCTTGCTCGCATCCACCGTCCGTTGCTCTCTCCCCTCCTGGCGTTGTTTCTCCATGGGTTTCGCGATGGAGGTGAGCGTGAGCGTGAACGTGAGCGGGGGCGCGTCGATGACGAAGAGGCTCCCAGAGCATCCTGTCATCGCGGCTGCTCGGAGCTCCCTCCATTCGTCATGGCCTGGTTGATCTCAGGCAGCCCCTCGACGGCGGCGGTCATGGCCTGGACGAACTTGGAGGTCTCTTGCAGACCGGAGTACATCTGTCGCATCCGGTGGAGTCCGTCAAAGGCAGCGTGGAGGTTCTCAGCCTTCTTCCGGCTGATGATGTAGCCGTCTCCCTTGATCTTGTTCAGCTGTTGCTGGAGGGCCCGCTTCTCGCACTCGAACTTTTCCCGCGCCGCTTGAGCCTGGCTCTGCTCCTGCGCCAGCTCGGACTCGGCAGCGGCTAGCCTTTTCCGGGTTCCCTCGTGGGCTTTCTCCAGCGTCGTCACCTTCGCCTCCAACCCCAAGCACTGTCTTTTGAAGGAAAGTGCTTTCTGCGCTTGGAGTGATTCGATGCGGGATCCGATGACGATGCCTTTCTGTTGCTGAACTTGTCGCTCCAGCTCCCGTATGCGGTCATCCCTCCAGTGAAGTCGCTGGAGGAGACCAGCGCAGTTTTGCTGCAGATTGTCGATCAACCTGGAGCCTGTGTTGAGGTAGGCTTGTGAGCTCCGGTATCTCGGGTCCACCTCTCTCCTCTTCCTCTCGAGACTCCCTGGGGCTGGAGCTTCAGGGAAAGGAATTGGGGCAAGGGTGACCCTGGGCACTGCCGGAATGGGAGGTGATGATGCTAGGGCCGTTCCTCTCCTCCCCTCAGTGAGGCCCTCTGAAGTTGGAGCTTCCTGGAGGGGAAGTGGGGCAAAGGTGACCCTGGCAGCAATTGGAGCTGAAGGCGGTGATGTTAGGGTTGTTTCTCTCCTCCTCCTCTCTGGGCTCACTGACGATGGAGATTCCTGAAGAGGGAGTGGAGCGAATGTGACCCTGGCGATTGTTGGGGTTGGAGATGACGTCGGGGACTAGGTCTCCGTCTGCATGGGAGATGAGAGGACCGGTGATGGACTGGCCGAAGTTGCGCTGCTGGAGACGCTAGCTTCTGTTCCCGTTGAAGATGAGACTCCGGGGACTCCCTCGGGCAGCAAGTAGGCTGGTGATAGAGGGATAAGTGTGGGAAGGACCTGAAGCTCAGTCTCTGCCTTTGTCGGTGAGGAGGAGTTGGCTTCTTGTCCTGGCAACCGTCAGCGGCTGCTGGAATATCGCCGATCGCGGTTGGGAGGCTTCGGGCTCCTTTCCTTGGGGTCCTTGCCTCCCTGGAGGAAGGCTATGAGCTCCTCTTCTCCTGGGAAGGCCTCGGAGTGCTCCTGGCTGTCCGAGTTTGGCGGCTTGTCGGAGAAGCGTGTTTGCTTCCTCACCAGCTCCGACTTGGAGCTGGCTCCTTCTTCCGGCTCTTCCTCGCCTACCTCCTCTCCTTCCTCTCCTTCCTCCTCCTGGTGCAGCGTGGTGTCTATCTCGTCTCCCTGTGAAGAGTGTGGGTTGAGGGAAGGAGATGGAGGGGCATGGGAGCTAGCGACTGTCAGTTGTAGGAAGTTGTCGGCAGACATATTTCTCAGGGAGAAATGTGTCAGGGGTTGATGAAGAGGGCTGGAGGCTGTTGACGATGGGCTGCTAGGGCTTGAGGGTCGACGGCGACAGCAGCAGATAGTCGCTGGGGGATTGGAGTTGGGGCTAAGAACTCTGCTCAGATGGCCATCTGAGGGAGAGTGGGAAGTGAGGGGCGCTGATGGGGGGACTTGGCCAAGGGACTGACTGAGACTGGAGGAGTAGCTGGATGGGGCTGGGGCTGGGTACCTCCGATCCTCCCCCCGCAGCGGGGGTGGGGCCATAGTGGTTGGCAGGTGGTGATGGCGTGGAGAAGTGGGGAAGGAAGTCACAAGCTTCTGTGTGTGGAGGCCAAAGCAGGCTTGGCAGAGGCCTGCCTCTCTGGAGCGCTGGCAGAGGAACCTCGGTATCATTTATCACCATTAGGTGTTGAAAGGAGCTCCCTGTGCGTGCTCAGCCGGTGCTTGTGGAGGGAGGGTGTGTAAAGTTGATGGAGGGGGCCATTAGGGAGAGAAAGGGGGATCGTTAACGATCCTGGCTCTGAGGCTGTTGGGCGATTAGAGCTGACAAATGAGCGTCAGTGTGGAGGCCGCTTTTTGCAAGGGCGCAAAAGGCGGGGGGTAGTGGCAGGGCAGAGGCGTCTGTCGTCCGCACTTGCTCCTCCTTGGAAGCCGCTTTTTGCAGGGAATGGGGCGTGGTTGTAAGGAGGATCATTAATCTCCAGTTGTTTGCAGCTCCTTGGGGGCCGTTTTTGCGAGAGGTGCAAAAAAGGGCAGGGGGTGGTGGCCGCGCAGCGTCATTAGTTGTCCTCACTTGCTGCTCCTTGGAGGACGTTTTTTTCTGGAGGGGGGCAGGGAGTAGGGTGTGATTATAAGGAGAGTCATTAATCGCCCGCTGTTTGCCGCTCCTTGGAGGCCGCTTTTTGTGGCTTGCACCCAAAAAACGTAGGCCCGCTAAGGGAGGGGCAATTAGTCCACCCTCTCTTTTTGCCGCCCTTCTTGCGAAGACTGGGGGAGCAGGTTCCTGATAGCGGGGGTGGCAGGGAAGTGTGTGTGGCGCTGTAAAGCGGAGCGTACAGCTGAGGGGGTGTGGGTGGAGGGGCTGTTTTGCTGGTGTCGAATAGCAGGCGGAGGGCTTGTGTAGGCGGCAAATTGGCGCCGGGAGTTTTTAGCCAAGCTTTGCCAGCTGAAGTTGGCCGTCATGAGCTTTGTGAACCATCGAAACAGTTGCAACCAAGCAGCACTTCCCGACCCTTTTCAATGAGTCTCGAATCTTGAAGCAGTCATTATCGGCTTTTGTAGCAGACGATTAGTAGTCCGCACTTGACGATATCAGCCGCTCAGTTGGCTGCTAAGCAGACTTCTCATAGTCTGCGCTCGTCCAGTCAGCCACCGAGTAGGCTGCGAAGGCGGACTCCTTTTGGCCCGCACTGACGAGATCAGCCCCTGATTTGGCTGCGAAACAGACTCCGAGTAGTCTGTGCTCGTCCAGTCAGCCACCGAGTAGGCTGCGAGGGCAGACTCCTTTTGGCCCGCACTGACGAGAATCAGCCACGTAGTTGGCTGCTAAACAGACTCCTAGTAGTCTGCACTCATCCAGTCAGCCACCGAGTAGGCTGCGAAGGCGGACTCCTTGTGGCCCGCACTGACGAGATCAGCCGCCTAGTCGGCTGCGAAGCAGACTCTTCATAGTCTGCGCTTGTCCAGTCAGCCGCCAGTTTGGCTGCGAGGCGGACTCCTTTTGGCCCGCACTGACGAGATCAGCCACCTATCTGGCTGCTAAACAGACTCCTCGTAGTCTGCACTTGTCGAATCATCCCCTGGCGGAGTTTGACGGAGGCTGAGGGTTTTGTGTTCCGTACTCCTTCCCGCGTTGATGACCAGCCGCCTGGTAGGCTGGGCGCTGTCATTTGCCTCCTGGTAGGCCCGCGCGGTTGCGAATTCTGTGCTCGTCAGCTCAGAGTCCTGTAAGACAAATTGACAGAGGCAGAAATCGACGCAGCTTGGGATGACTCCAAACAATTGCTCATGAGCTGGCAGTGGATAAATTGACGCAGCTCGGGATGACAGTGGGCAATTGCTGCAGGCGCGTCCGCGTGATTTCTTAAGCTTTTCGCCGCATTGAGCTGAGGCCTTGGAACCTGCGCTCAGTATGCTGGGCCAGAAAAGGCTTTCGTGGCCAGGCAGAGAGTGGGCGGAGTTGAGGAGGGCAAGCTCGGCCGCGCTTCCAGAAAGCCACTCCAAAATAGGCCGTTTTGTTGAGTTACGCAAGCTTGAAGTTCAGCGTCTCTTTTGCCTATTTTGGATTGTCGAAAGAAGCATAGGAGAAATTTGCATATCTTTGCAGATAGTGCAAAGTCTCGGAGACAACACTGGGATTGAAGTTGGCCCAGTTGCCGGTGGGCTGGCAGAAGCCAGTGAGGAAGCCATCCATGATCCCGTTGGCCGTGTACACCACCGACCTCTTACTGCTGGGCGGAGTAAGGGAAAGGGTGTAGGGCAGGACACCTTAAAAGGTCTGCAGCGGACGTCTTCCAGGAGGCGGACTGCATGACGGCATGCGCAAGCATGAAGCTGCAGAAGCGGTTGTGGAATCCGTTCAGGTTCCCGTCGGCCTTGTACACCACCAATCTCTAGACGTAAGAGGAGGGAGGGTAGGTGTTGAGGCCTCCTTGAGGAAATTGATGGGAACGTCTTCCAACGGGCTGAGCTTCATGGCGCAGAAGGCGTCCATGGAGTTGCCGAGGTTGAAGAAGGTGGAGGCGCTGGACTTGCACTGCTTGCTGCTGGAGCAGAGTGTAGGCAGCAAGCCGCAGTCGGCGTCGATTGGAATGGAGTCCTGGAGTAGTCCAGTGTAGTCGCTGTTGGGCTGGACGTGGCAGAGGCTGCAGTAGAAGCCGTCCAGCATCCCGCACTGGTTGCATGTTCAAGGTAAGCCTTAAAAATTCTGCCTGCAGATTGCTCAAGAGCTACGGGATAAAGATAGGAGGGATTGAAGGTGAAAGGGCCGATGCAGCACTACAACTTGATGGCAAAGAAGATGGTGGGGGGCATCTACCGGAAGGAAGCATGTGACAAGTTCCATGAGACAAACTACATGTGGGAGGTGCGCTGGGGCTCCGACTTCAACTACAGCGAAGCATTCTTGCTGAAGAAGGCCAAGGTCTGGCTTGCCACCAACATCCTCGGCATTCAATTTTCTTTTCTCTATGCCATATAGATAGGAAAGCAAAGGCAATTGCTGAAAAAAGGACTTCATGGAACTGATTGGGAAGGGCGATGAGATGGCGCAGAACATCCTGTTCGTGGACGACATCTGCAAGGGGAAGGACATCTACCAGAACTTCCTCATCGCCTACGACCTCCTTGTCTCTGCCATCGCTGCCCTCCACAAAAACGGCGCCCTGGACGATGAAAAGGCTCACCTCCAGGTGATCTGGGACAAGATTGTACCCTTTTTCCCTCACTTCAAAAATTGGAGATAAAAAATGGATGTTAAAAAAGGGTGACGCGGAATGGATGGAGGAGTTTGACCTGGTGTACCCCAGCAAGCAGGCCTACTGGCAGAGCGTGGTGCGCCAGAACGCCGTGGACATCGACTGGGACAACATCGTCGACTTCAAGGCCATGTACGACATCTAAACCCCATCATCTACACCGATGCTTACTTCTTTAACCCCTTTTTTAAGCCCTCTTTATCGCCAGTCAAATGAACGATTCCTTTTCTCCAATGCTTTTCGTTTTTCTTTTTCACTATGCATATGACTATCAATTACTAGTCAAAACCAATTTACACATCATTTTTCAATGTGCAATAAAGAAAAATTATGAAAAAAAATAAATAAAAAGAGAAAAAAAAGTGGAGCTGGTGGGATTCAAACCCGCGTCTCCCCAGCATGTGGCACAATACTATGGGTTGCTGACACAATAGAGTCCAAAGCAACCAAAGAGACTGCTACACCACAGCCCCGTCTGACTGTCTACTCACTGTGCAGCACCCGAATCAGGTCAAAACTGATTCCTAACGCATGAAGAAGCTTGCTGTAATTGCTTCAATCATTTGCTTTAAAACTTATTGGAAATGTTTTCTAGACTATTATTAATTTGTAACGATTGTTTTAATGTAAGTATAATTGTTAAAAGCTTTGAATTCGTGCACATTTTCCTTCCTTCCTTTCAACTAACATCGAGATATCATGATTGTCAGTTTGAATGCTTGAGGATAGGCACAAGAGTCCTTTCTTCAATCGCAACCTCGGCTCTGCCGCCGTCCTGCCCCAGGGCACCAACAGATAGCCACTCCCAACTTCAGCCTCAAAGCTTCAGATGCCCACCCCTCCTTCATTCCCACCACCACCTCAACTTGCGTTAAAACAGGAATAAATGAATGTTTCTGCTTCATTTAATTTCAGATTTTGGTTTTTATTGCGGCAGTGCAAAAATTGCAATCAAAGCAAACTGCTATTCAAAATCTAGCCTATTTTTAGCTTGAAGGTCTAAAAACTAAAGCAGCTGACATAAGATTCGATATCTTTGTTATAATCATGAATTGTTAGATGGAGAGTAATATGAAAATCTTTCATTGCAGCAGCAGAAATATATTAAGTGACGTCTATAGCAGGTAATAATTGATTGAAAGCAAAAGACTCTGCTAATAGCTGGCCATCTAAGTTTCCAGGCAATAGGAAGGGATAGGTGAAGAGGGTATAATTTCTTTTATACAATAAATAGACGTTGAAAAATTTTGACTATCATATTCTTTACTAAAAGTATGAGCAGTTAATTTCTCATTTTCATAATAAACGTTTCCTAAACGTTTTCGTACTAGATCCCCAACCTTAAGTCTAGCTTCATTTGGAAAACATTTATATTTTTTGATATATTTTGATATTTCCATTAAATTATTGTTTTTGTATTTTTAAACGATATTTGTGAAAATTTTCACTTTTTTTAAAATGAATTTGGAGAAAAACCTGAATTATTGGGACTTGAATTATATATTTCAACTGCTTGTTTTAATGCTTGCGGATAAGTAGGCATAGGCTCCCCATTTCTCTGCTGCTCCTTTGGTGTTGCTCATGTTTTAGTTGCAAGACCTTGGAGTGTACCTATAAAATACAAAATCGTTTATATTTTATATTACACAACGTCTATAATATCCGTCTAAAAAAATTAGCTTATATATTAGCTTTAACGTATATTTCATATATTAGCTAATGTATATTTCATATATTAGCTAACATATGATTCATAAATTAGCTAACGTATAACATGTTCCACTGGAGCTACGTGAGAGGGACTAAGGCTGTTGCTGTAGTACTGTTTAAAGCCAAGGTCTTTCAAATGTTGTCTAAAAGGAGCGGAAGTAAATTTGCTGCCTCAATCTGATATGAAAATTGGAGAACTATTCAAATTTATGCTTAATTGTTTAATTAATGCATCAAAGGATCTAATAGCTAATTGTGCTGACAATTTTGAGGTAAATTCCAGTGCAATTTGTTTTAGCCATGTCCATAACAACGTAAGCATTTTTAGCCCTGAAATTGTTATAATTGAGATTTTAATCTAGAAATCAAATTTGAACCAAGGTACTGCTGCTTTGATTGCAAAGCCATCCATGCCCAATGCCTGTTGCGGAGTTGTGAAAACAAAATGATGGAATAAAGGCGGTCTCCTGGTTTGTTTTGAAATTTGAACTGGAACTTGCCTTTCATACCAGTTTTTAATTGATTTTGAGCTAATTTCAGGATTATTTTTTTGAACTGCTTTGACAAGTCTAGGCAGGCTTTGATAGCCCTTAGGAGAGTAATAAATGCGGGCAATGATTTCATCCATGATTTTGTAGCAATGAAATGTAGTGATATTGTGTGAATAAAATAAAGCCTTCATATTTTTTTTCACATAGAAATAAAAACCGTATCACTTTAAAGATTTATAGAAGCAAACAGACTGTCAGGGCAATCATCAATCAATAGGTGTCCATTAATTACAGCCTCCCATAAAGTTATATGCCACACTGGCAAAGAATTATTTGTCTGCTTTACAGTGGAAGATTGAGAGGGCCAAAGAATTCTAGCTCTAGGCTGACGGAAAGTATTGGCAAACGTAGGCCGCAATGCTAAGGGGTATTGGAGGGCGGGAGAAGGAAGGTTGGAGGTGACTGCAGTGTGGTTGCGATGAGGCGGGGCATAGGGGGAAGGAGTGAGTGCTGCCTTGCATCCTCCTCTCGGGCAACCTTGTCATTGGCCTATACCGCGCCCACTTTGCTCGCCTATACTCCCCAAACATTTCACCAAATCATCCTTGTCATAAGATAAAAAAGAAATCCTCACGGTGACAGCACTAAAGACATTCAGGCAAAGGCACTGAAGTTGAACCTTCAAAAATGAGGACGCGTTTTGAATAATGGGCGACTAGTATATTTTTGAACATAGTTAAGGTCTCTACTAGATATGAATGCGTTTGTTTTCGAAGTGCAGTGTTAGTGATAGCAAAAGGGCGCTCTGGATCATGCGGGATAGCAAGCTGAGTGAGGCGCAAGCTTTCCTCCTGGATTTCCAGGCGTTTGGCAAGCTGACTCCAGTCCTAAGCCCCACAACACTTTGTTGCAAGAGCCTGGAGCTGGTCAAGATTCATCTTTTGGCGAGGAAGCAGATCGCCTTTGCTCAATGCCTGCAATCATGCTTCTCCAACAACCTTCAGTCCATATTGCTTGAGAAAATTGGCAAACAATAAGGGGCGCTGTAAAGCCGCCATGTAGCTAGAGTGAGAAAGAAGCATGCAGTTTGGACGAATTGATGCCCCTTGGGAGGCCATCTTTCTGCTGGCTGAGCTTTCGTTGAGCATAGAGTAGAGTTTGCTGCTGATGCTGCTCATCATATCTTCTAGCTGAACCTGACGCTTCTGTATGATGGGCGGAAGATCAGCAAATCTGGAACCTCACATGTGCCACAGCGCCACAGAGTCTCTCAGGGCGGCCAGAGACTGCCCTGAGAGACTCTGTCAGCAGGAGCCTCCCTCCGGAGCCATAGTGCCATAGTGAAATAGTCGGAATTTTGAGCTCTATTGATAAATCCATCAACTCAAAAACGATACGAAAGTTGATTTCGCTGGAATCTTTTCAGTAATGTTGACTCTAGGCACTTTAGTTCAGAAGAGAGTGAATGATGTGAGGTCTGGCTGGGCTGAAGTAGCGGAGGCTGCTGCAGGAGGCGGAGGTGATGGGATGAAGAAGGAGGTGGGGGAGAATGAGATGAGGAGGAGAAGCAGTTGGAAGAGGAGGAAGAGGATGAATTGATGCAATATCGCTTTTTCCTCCATGACCCCGCCTCTGACGATTCACGTCGCTCTACTCGCCTCCATCGCTTTCTTTCACTACGCCGAGCCTCTGCCAGCTCGACTTCCAACTGTTTCACCTGTCCTTCCGCATCCTCATTATCCACAAATTTGATCTCCTCTCCCTCTTTCTCCTCCCAACCCCCTAGCCTCCCGGAAGAATGACTGGCACTGTTGACTCTTGAATGCTGAATGTAGCGCTGAAAATATTCGCCTATTGTCTGATGCCAAATTTCTTCTATTTCCTTTTCAAAACCATAAATAGAAACATAAACCTCACCACCGTCTTTAAACTCGCTTCGCACAACATCACCAGTGCTAAACTCATGAAAAGCCAACAGCTGTGCAATTGTTGCTTTTCTAGAAAAAATAAAAAGTGTCAAAAGAGTTGCAGAAAGGTAGACTCGAACTTGGGGTTATTGCAAAGGATGCCACTGAAATTGTTGCTGCTGTCGCAAACCACAGGCAGGCCATAGAGAATTTCAGAACTAGCAATCGATTTGCCATACATTGCATTGGCTGAAATGAAGTGAAGCATTGCAAAAGGAGACAATGGTGTTATAAGAGTGACGGTAAAGGGAAACAATCATAGCAGTTGATGATATCTACTTTGGGCTGACTGCCATCTGCTTCCGGCTCTCCGAATGGCATGCCTTCTGCCTTTCTCAGCTCCACAGCAGTCGGTGGCTCTAGCTGTCTTTTTGGCATCTCCAGACCCTGGCTTGAGCAGCATAGTCTCTCAGAAGCCTAGTTAATCGCTCGCCTAAGGTATAAAACAGAATGCCTTGTTTTTGCGCGAAAGAAATTAAATAGTTGAACATGAAAGCAGAAATGGAAAGATAATCTCGAAACATGTCCTGACCAGTTTGCACAAGAGCCATCTTGCATTTGTTGAGGGAGATGAGAAGAAGCGGCAGAGTGTCATTTCTCACGTACTCCTCCAACACGGCCTTCCCTGTCCTCAACCCTCGCTCCTCCCATCCTCTCTTCATCTCCTCAAACACTTCCTCCCTACTTTTAGGCACCTCCTTCCACCCTCCACATTTCAAAGCCTTACTTTCATGGCCATTGCACTGCTGCAAAAAATGCTGAAACATGGCGTATTCATCATTTAAGGTGTTTGATTAGGTTAGCAGAGAATAAAAATCGCTGTAAGAAAATTGAAACGATTCCTCGGCTTCAGCATTTTTTTCAAAGCACACTGCACCTTGAAATATGGAATTTTAGTTTTCCCCAAACAATTAGAAGGAAGGAAATTTTTGTTTGACTTTAAATAGGAATCTAGAGTAGTGGGTGATTCGTAGCTCATGAAATTAATGAATCGCAAGCCTATTTTCAAATCCTCTGACCATGCTGAAATTAGCATAATTCCGGTTATCTTTTTGACCAAACTAATGTCTGTGAATAAATTTTTTAGCGCATACAGCAAACCTTCATGATGGAGAATGAAAAGATTGAACGCCTTGGAGTTCCAGCTGCCCAGTATCAGAGTCCCAATGTGACGCTCGATTGCTTCCAATAGCCTAGCAATGCTTTGATAGAAATAACCTTTTTTAGTTTTCTCCTTCATTTCCTGAAACTCCAATTCTCGCTTTACCTGACTCAAAAGTCCTGAGAAACGTTGTTCCATTAATTCTTTTTGTTTGCAAGCAATTGAAATCCATTTTCCTATAATATCGAAAATGCAGCTATAATTATCTAGGTAGTTAGCTCTATATACAATTTCTGTCTGAGTTTCAACACCATCCAAACTCCAAGTAAAAACAGCGCAAAGCAGGTGATGGGAGAACCAGATTTTTGATTTTGCTTTTTCAGACATATTTTCAGTCTGATAAGTCTCCAAATCATAGACAAGAAGGGAAGGAATATGCAAAAGGGAAGGCAAAAAATTATGGAAGCCACATTTGTTAAGAGCTGTAAGCAAGGTTATCCTAGGCAAGCATTGCTTTGTAATGTAGCGTATTTTAGCAGAAGACTGAGTGGATTCTGCGTTATTTGTATGCAAGCAAATGGACTCATGTTTTTTCAGCGATTTTGAAGCTAGTCACGCACTTTTCATGCTGACCCCCAAATGACCCGCAAAAATTAGAACAAGTCTTAGTTCGAATGAACAAGGAAGGATCAATCATGCTAATCCAACGCTCGTTGCTTTCATTCCAATTAATATTCTTGGCTTTTGTGTTCTTTTTCCCTCCCACCCCGCATACATATGATGAGCAAAACCAGCTTTTTTAATGCTACTCCCATCAATGTTCATATCCGATACATAAGCCAGGGAAATAATTGACGAACTTTGCTTAATTGACCCAAAAACGCCAAAAAGTTGACTATCAGTCCCATCAACTTTTTTTTGCTGAAAGGTAATAACATTTGAGGAAGATCTGGAGGGGTGGAACTGGTCCCAGAGCATTTGAAACATTACTTTTTTGGTTAGAAAGTTTGAAAAATGGGGTATGTTGAGAAATGGCGAATTCTCAATGGAATTGGACAAACTTTTTTTTGCTTAAAGGTAATTAAATTTTAAGAATATCTGGAGGGGTGGAACTGGTCCCAAAGCATTTAAAACATTACTTTTCTGGGTAGAAATTTGCGGCTTTTGAATGCGAAGAAATTACAATATGCGGCTTTTGAACTGTAGTACCTGAAGTCTTGAGAATTGCACAGAAGAGTTGATTTTTTTGTTGACTAGTCATATATGTCGATTCTAAATATGTGCTTACTTTTGAAATTGGTTGAGAAACCACAGACTTGATTTTTGAGTTACAAAGTATCATATAAAGGTCACCTATTGCGCTTTGCTCCATATACTTGTTAAAATAGCCATCAACAACTTAAGATCCTTAGCCATAGAAAGAACAAAGGATTGATGAGAAAAGAGAGCTGTGTTATTTGAAGGCTCAAAATAGCTGAAACTCACTTCACCAGTGGCACGGGACTCATGGCAAAGAATAACGCCTAGACAAAGTTGCAAATGCACCATTCTAAATCGATTTAAGCCCAATTGCTGCCATCCTAATCTCACTCCTTCTACTATGTTTTCTTGACTAGCATCCCCCACAAATTATAAAGAAAGCTACTCATGACAGAAGTTTGAATAAGCGGCCTGGTTACAAAAAATAATTCATGCTGCTCCCAAAACCTACCTAGAGGCTGAGTATTGGGATTTAAAGGGAGTCCTGGCTGGCCATGAGCAGGTACTGGGATGTGATCAGTGACCGCTGGCACCTCGAGCTCAGCACGCTGCGCTCTGCCAGAGGCATCCACTGCCTCTGCTTCCTTCCCCACTCCCTTGCCCATAGATTGCTCGAACAGAAGCTGCTCTGTTGTAGGGGCCTGCAGAAAGGGGAAGAAAGACGCAATGCAGTGATAATTCTAGGTGCAGAGCTAGCACAGAGGAAAATACCTCTGGCAAAAGAAGCAGTGCGCCCCTCTCATACAGAGGGAGCGGGGAAAATCATCCCTTGGTCTGCTGGCACTGTTGCAATAACTCATCCTCCATTCGTTCATCCTCCTTCTCCATATAGCAACCTTAATGCAATGCTTAGATTTTGGCTATGAAAATGACTACGAAATGAAATGCGGTAAAAAACTGAGGCTAGGCAAATGCAGTGTTGGGTAGTAGGTTGATCAAATGGGAGATGGCATGCGCCATCAGCTCAAATCCCACACTGAGGGCGCCGAATCTTTCTCCTCGCCCTCCCCTGACTCAGCCGCTGCTTCATCTCCAGCACCCTTGCCCATCTCATGCACTTACCACTCCCCATTGATGGAAATTTGCTCCGGCCTGTCCCCAAAACTGGCGCCGCCCTTTCCACTTGCACCAGTAATTTTTGCCTCTGCCATCAAAATAAACTCAGCCCTTTAATTCCAACGAAGTAAATTATGGTGCACCTAGTTGGGTTTTGGAGAAATACTCCAGAAGTTCAGCCTTTGTGTATTTTGGTGGCTGGAGAGCTCCAGCCCAAGCAACTGGCAAGTGTGGAAAATTCTTAGCAATTGTAAGTTTGTAATTTTCATTTTACCATCATCCATGCATGGATGGCGCTTGATAAATGTTTCTTTATTGCCGATAGAACGACCGCAAAGACGGCAAATCCCTCTGCAAGCAAACCCAGCTTAGCCATCACACCGGATCTAAAATGGCGCCAAAAAACGCGCCCTTCTTTGTTAGGCTTTGGAAAGACTGGGAAGCAAGGAATGCAAATGAAGGATGCTTTAGACACACCAGCCCTTCCCACCCACTCACAAAATCTGTCCTTACTTGGCATTTTTGGACAGGTTGCACTCACTCCAATGGCTGGCCATTGCAGATTTGATGGCAGGCAGGCAGGCAGGCAGCTGGGAATCTAAGGACACCCACCCTAGCTGGCCCCCGCCTACCCCACTTTTTGAGCCCCCATCTTAGCTCTCTCTACCCCATGGTAATCTCAACTTCTCTCTTCCTTCCAGTACTCATTCAGACTGATTGAGATTCAGGCTGAACAGAAAGTGCGTGTAAGTGCCAGTTTTGTGGCCGTCTGCTGAGGAAGCAGGAGAACGGCAGGATTCAATAGCTGGGACAACTGACATGGGAGAGGCGTCACGTGAAGGGCTGGCGAGGCCCCTCATTCCTTCTTTTTTTGGAGGCACAGCGGCCCATTAGTTACTCTGCAAAGGCCTAGTACGCCTTTTGCCCGATGGTAAGAATGGTGCACACCTGTAAGAATGGTGCACACCGTAAACGACCCCTTCAATAAAACAATAACTTGTTGAATTATTGGTTGAATACAAAAAGGAACCATTTTTTTTAAATGAATCACCAATCTTCTTTAATTTGCTCATTTTGAAACTCTGCTGCAACTTGGCCAGCAATTCAATTTGGAATGTATTCCACATTTAATGTTATTAATGTCACAAAAGCACAGTTTGATCGGATCAAAACAAGTCCACTTTTGGGGCCCCAAATACATCAAAATAATGCTTAATATAGGGGTTTTAGCCATTTGCGGGGCTCCAAAAGGTGGACATAAAATGATCCTAGCACATTCTGTTTTTGCATGAATAATTTCCTTGGGCATGTTATTAATGTCACAAAAGCACAGTTCGATCGGATCAAAACAAGTCCACCTTTTGGGGCCCCAAAAACATCAAAAATGTCACAAAAGCACAGTTTGATCGGATCAAAACAAGTCCACCTTTTGGGGCCCCAAATACATCAAAATAATGCTTAATATAGGGTTTTTAGCCATATAGCCCCAGTTAAGAGCATGTTGTAGTAATTTGAGGAGGTAGTCAAGATGGTGGTGGCCGACAACATGGACAGAGAAAACAATGAAATATGCACCGAGAGCAAGCTTCTTCTTCACAAGCCTCACCTGCTGGCTGTTTTGGGTTCACTGTCCTGTTGCAGTAGATCGGTGAATTCGGGCATTTTGACTTGAACGCCATCATTATAAGGCGGCACGATCAAAGGTAGAAGTAGCATGGCGGCAACGGCATCGGGCTCCTCTACTCCTATGAATTTTTTGAAAATACTGAACAATTTGTTTTAGTGTCTGCAAAGCCATCAAAGTAAAATTTTTCAAAAAAACAAAGATACAAAGAAGTAAATTATTTAGATAGTGCAAATTTCTCATTGGTTCAAATTTGAGAAAAATCAGTGGAGATTGTGCATAAAGTAAGACCTTCTTACGGAATTGTTACAGGATGGCAGTACTGAGGGTCTGATGAAGTGAAGTGGTCGGATGAAGTAGGATGAAGTGAAGTCGGATGAAGTCAGCAGAAAGAGTGGCATTGTCCCCATTTACAAAAACAGCCCAACTAATTGTGTTTCCTCCTACCGCCCCATTTCTCTCCTACCTGCCCTTTCCAAGGCCTTCGAAAGACATCTCTCCTACCACCTCAGTGTTCATCTGGAATCCCTGGCCACCTAATTAAATGTTAATGGAATTGATAAAAAGGTTCAACTTTTATACCCTCATTTGTTGAATACATAATGTAAATGTGCTGATTGGGAATCATAATGTTGTATGTTTTTGTAAAAGATGCTTTGAAAAGCACAACCCCTGAGCTAGGAATGTATGTGGAAAAATTTTGAGCTAGCTTGGTATAACCTCAAATAGGCCCCAAACCGGCCTTTTAGACTATATGGATTGGTAGGTAGTTAATGAAAATAAACATTTTCCATGCCCGCCACTTATCAATTCTAGTCTGTCTTGACCCAGAGCTGGTGTACACAACAGGAATTGAGCTAGGAATGTCTGTGGAAAATTTTTGAGCTAGCTTGGTATAACCTCAAATAGGCCCCAAACCGGCCTTTTTAGATTAAGTGGGCTTGTATGTAGATCCATGTTTGTGCCAGGTTTTGTCAAAAAACTGCTTCTCAATAATGCTTTTTAGTTCAATAGCTCCAACACTGCACTGATCCCATTGGTTAGTCTGAAACAACAGCTAACATGCATCAGAAAGCTGTTCTCACATAGCGCAATTTCAGTGCAATACTCCACCCATGCTTGTCCAAGTGCAGTGATGCATGGCTCATCTGAACAGTCCCACAGCACCCTTTAAGCGTGCGCAGTAACACTGCACTGCTCCCATTGGTTAGTCTGCAACAACACCAGACCTACTCTAACCCCACCGAAAGCAGTGAAGCAGCCAATCCCTATTCCAGCCCCACTACTAGCCGCACTTGAAATAGTAAAATAGCAAATATTTGCTTACTCTGATTGAGGCTGCCTTTGCCGTCCTTGTCCAATGTCACCTGAAATGTTTCAGTGATTTTGCCATGTTTTTAATTCCAATAGCCATTAAAAGAAATTGCCGAGGAAATAAACTGGAATGAAAATGTGAACAAACATTGGGGACGTTGAAGTCGTCGTTGACGGTGATTTTGAGCTTGGTCTTCTTCCGCTTCAAGGCAGGCACCATCTGATCCCCCAGCACGCTGACGTCCTCCAAGTCGTCCTCGGACAACTCCAGCTCGTGATCCATGGCCCGCTTCACCTCCACCTTCTTGCCAATGAAGCTCAGAGTTGATGATGTCAATATATTCGATTATGCTGATATATTTCCTGCAACCAATCACAAACATAGCCCTACCATATCTACACACGCACACACCTACTGGGCAAACAAGGTGAGAGAGAGGGGCAAAAACTGGGCAAAGAAGAGAGGGAGGGAGGGCGCAATTAGATGGGCCGCTGTGTTGTCTAGGCGCGCCCGTTTCCTTTTCCCCCTCCCACCACTCAGCCCCTCCAATGAAGCCGTCTGGCTTTTGACCTGCTTTAATAGGCCAGACGTCTGATGATAAGAAGTCAGGAATTTTCTGCGCTGTCTAGACTAGCTACCTATGAGAAGTTTCCGAGTTATGGCATAAGCAGGAAAATTCCAAATCAAATATTATTACAAATTGTGATTTTTTTGATAAATTTGGGTTTTAGCAGACATGTATGAGCAGTTGGCGGAATAGAACGGCAGCTACTTCCCTTTTGTGGCAAACTTAATGCTGCATATTCTTCTACGAATCCTATCCTGGCTACACACCAGCACTTACCTGAAGCTTTGCCTGAGCTGCAAAGGGCTTGCGAGGGCCATTGCCAACACAGGCGGTGTCCCAGTGGCTGAGCTGATGCTGTGGAGCGATTGCACCCAAATCCGCTGTGTCTGTGGCATCAACATCAATCCTAATCACATGCACACAACATTTGGAGGTGAAAGGTTATTTTTATGCAGCTGCATTTCTCTCACCTCATGCCCTGCCTTCATTGCCTCTGCACTTTACTGCTTTAAGGCAATTCATTTTGCAGAGAGAAAACGGGCAATCTGTTCTGGCTGGCTCCAAGAATCATCATGCTTCAATACGGAGGCCGATGGGGTGACTGGCTGAATCCTGAGCACCCAGGAATGGTGGACTGGTCCAACAGCTGGTTTAGCTGCCTCCGCTTCATGTACCTGGAACGCTGCTTCCTGTCAGTGGAGTTTTACGGCAAGTTCATGGAAGCATTCTGCCGATGACAATATCCTCAAGTAATTCACCAATACCCCTACTGCAGACAGCCTATGACCTTCTACATTTAGTCCACTTTTCATTTGCCAAGCCGTAATATTTAGACAGATATTGCTTTTAAATTTCAGCAACTGTTTAGCAGATAGCTTTCAGCCAGAACTTTTCGGTGCTTTTATGGCTACTGAGATTAAAGGCGATGGATTGTTTCTCTATGTAAGCTAATTTTATTTTTCCCTTACTCATAAAAAAAACTTGTCAATTAAAATCAATATTGCAGCAAAACACACGAATGCTTTTCCACCTTAAGGAAGTCCTCCAGGCAGGTGGCTTGCTGAACTATGAGGGAGGCATCCCCAATGTAGAGTTCACGTTCAGGCAAATTCATTAGATCTACTACTTTATCATGGCCTTTTTACAAAACGGCGGACTTAACCGTAATATTTATTTTAAAAAAGATTTTTATAAACCAATACATTTTTAGATTATGCTGATGTCGAATTGGATGTCAAAAGGTTGGCTGAAATTGTTGTTTTGAATGCGTAAAAAAATTTATGAAGGCCCTAGACCAACTGTCATCCATTTTTCGTGAACAACATCCTGTTCAACATTACGCCTCCACCTCTGATTCTGCTGGATGAGCTATGCGACTCCCTCATTAAAGGCATTCAAAATTGGCTCCTGCAGCCTTGCGATTACCCCAAAACCAGACTCGTCATTTATGCCGCTTTCAGTAACACATTTTGTGCGGATCTTTGGGAAAAGCTAGAGCCCTACATTTCTTCCCATATATATCTCTCTTTGTTCGAGCAGGAAACCCCCACCCATAAATCAATCATTAAGGGTACAAGGAATGATTCAAAAAAGCTAGAAATTACTATAAAACATGGATTTTAAACTGCTATCATTATTTCTAATGCTTGGATGACCATCACATTTTGTGATTTGTGATTTTAGGATTATAGGATTGTAGAAGATGAATAAATCAATTCAATCTCAAATGGAAAGTAGCAAGCGAAAAGCAGAATCATAGAAGAAAGTGGGATGCATAGAAGATTTATGGGCAGAGCGAACAGGCCAACCGGCCGACCTTGGCCATCTAGATAACAAAGTGGGTGGCAGAAAGCTAGGTAAACGTTACTGGCCAAGAGACTCTAAATGACTGATAGTAGGCGACTAAAAGCAACACTAACTATGACTACCCTACCATATTCTACTGCGCCTGCCATTAAGAAAGAATGCAAAGCAGCTAATGATTGGTGGGAGTATGAGAATAAAAAGAGGCTAGTAATTGCGCGAGGCGTGGAAAGAGTTCTTCATTGGGGATGCATTGGGGGAGGAATGAATGTGGAAGGAGGAGGATGGGAAGGGGGCGGAGGATGGGCAAAGGACTGAGGTTGATGCTGATGATAGAGATGAGGGGCTACTGACTGAGGTGGAGGTGGACTTAGAGGGGCGATGGCAGTTGTGACGGCGGTGGCACTTGAAGCTTCGAAGGGCTGCCTGGGAAGGACGGATGGGAGGCTCCGGAGGCGGCCAATGTCAGCTGATTCAGCATAGCCCCCAACTGCAGCACCTTCAAATCATACCACCCCCTCAGTCTCAAAATAGCCGACCATTGGATCAGAGCCCTAGAGAAACCTTGTCAGCATCCGTGAGCTGATAGGCTTGCACCAGCTGACTCATCTGACGATAGGCTGCTTCATATGACTTGCAAGTCTCAAGACACTTAGAGATGGCTAATTGGCATGAAAATAGGCAAAAAAGAAGAAGCCTGTTTGAAGTAGACTGCCGTTTGCTCAGCCTCCTGACAAAGGCCGGTCAGCTGATGCACCTCTTCCTGCTTCTTAAGCAGGTGCTGGCGGCTCTTCTCCAGCTGCATGTTGCCCGCCATGGCCAGCTCTGACAACGCCGACTGAACCTTGCTCGGCTCCATTGAGGAAGTAGATGAAATTCCCATCATTAGGAAGAGTGCCATTCTCCAGGCCGGGCATGGATGAGGGCGGCGGGAAAGGATGGCTCATGTTGGGATTCAGAGGAGGGTGGAAAGAAGGAGCAGAGTGAAATGAAGAAGAAGGAGGAGGAGGAGGCAGAGTTGGGAATGGGGAAGGATGTTGGCGATGAGCAACAGGGCCACAAAACTTATCATCAGCTCTAACACTCCAAATGGCCTGAACTTTGGCTGAGATGAGGGTAAGGAGGGGATCGGATTTGCTGCTCTTCACTCCTTCACTCCCACTGTCTTGCTGGGACATAAAAAAGGTTTGCTGAGTCCTAAGCCGCTCACTATGGGGAATGAAGGGGGGCATGTTTGGGTTAAGGGAGGATGAAAGGAGCAGCGTAGGTGAAGATAGGGACTCTGGCAGGGAAACATTGCAAGCCATTGCAGTGAAGTAGAAATCAGAGTCAGAAGTAGCAGAAGATGCCATTGCCTCTTTGTCGCTAATCAATATGGGCCATAGGGGCCCCTAAAGGGGCAGATGCCGCAATGTAAACCACAAGTGAGATACGGAACACTGCTCAGTGGGTTGGAAGAAAGAGAGCTCCGCCTATCGCCCCACTCTCAGCACATACAAATACACACCAGCTCTCCATTTGACCCCGCCTACCCTCCCGCTCTTTTGGGGCCCCAACAATCCTATGCAGGGGGATGATTGATGGCTTTGGTATAATCTATGCATAAAGCCCCCCTCTCTCCCATCCATTCTCCCACCCACTAGCTCAATCCCACATACAGCTAACTTTTTGGAGGCAGACTGCAGCCGCTCCTAAGGAACTAGGAATAGAGAATGGTCGCCTTGGAGGACGCCATCATGGAGTGGATGCAAGAGATGGTGGACTGGAGCGACGGGCGCTTCATGTTCAAGGTAAGCCTTAAAAATTCTGCCTGCAGATTGCTCAAGAGCTAGGGGATAAGATAGGAGGGATTGAAGGTGAAAGGGCCAATGCAGCACTACAACTTGATGGCAAAGAAAATGGTGGGGGGCATCTACTGGAAGGAAGCCTGCGACAAGTTCCACGAGACAAACTACAAGTGGGAGGTGCCCTGGGGCTCCAACTTCAACTACAGCGAAGCATTCTTGCTGAAGAAGGCCAAGGTCTGGCTCGCCACCAACATCCTCGGCATTCAATTTTCTTTTCTCTATGCCATATAGATAGGAAAGCAAAGGCAATTGCTGAAAATAGGACTTCATGGAACTGATTGGGAAGGGCAACGAGATGGCACTGAACATCATGTTCGTGGATGACATCTGCGAGGGGAAGGACATCTACCAGAACTTCCTCATTGCCTACGACCTCCTCGTCTCCGCCATTGCCACCCTCCACAAAAACGGCGCCCTGGATGATGAAAAGGCTCGCCTCCAGGTGATCTGGGACAAGATTGTACCCTTTTTCCCTCACTTCAAAAATTGGTGATAAAAAATGGATGTTAAAAAAGGGTGACGCGGAATGGATGGAGGAGTTTGACCTGGTGTACCCCAGCAAGCAGGCCTACTGGCAGAGCGTGGTGCGCCAGAACACCATGGACATCGACTGGAACAACATCGTCGACTTCAAGGCCATGTATGACATCTAAACCCCATCATCTACACCGATGCTTACTTCTTTAACCCTTTTTTTTAAGCCCTCTCTATCGCCAGTAAATGAATGATTCCTTTTCTCCAATGCTTTTCGTTTTTCTTTTTCCCGATGCATATGACTATCAATTACTAGTCAAAACCAATTTACACATCATTTTTCGATGTGCAATAAAGAAAAATTATGGAAAAAAAATAAATAAAAAAAAGTGGAGCTGGTGGGATTCGAACCCGCGTCTCCCCGGCATGTGGCACAATACTATGGGTTGCTGACACAATAGAGTCCAAAGCAACCAAAGAGACCGATACACCACAGCCCCATCTGACTGTCTACTCACTGTGCAGCACCCAAATCAGGTCAAAACTGATTCCTAACGCATGAAGAAGCTTGCTGTAATTGCTTCAATCATTTGCTTTAAAACTTATTGGAAATGTTTTCTAGGCTATTATTAATTTGTAACGATTGTTTTAATGTAAGTATAATTGTTAAAAGCTTTGAATTCATGCACATTTTCCTTCCTTCCTTTCAACTGACATCGAGATAGCATGATTGTCAGTTTGAATGCTTGAGGATAGGCACAAGAGTCCTTTCTTCAAACGCAACCTCGGCTCTGCCGCTGTCCTGCCCCAGGGCACCAACAGATAGCCACTCCCAACTTCAGCCTCAAAGCTTCAGATGCCCACCCCTCCTTCATTCCCACCACCACCTCAACTTGCGTGAAAACAGGAATAAACAAATGTTTCTGCTTCATTTAATTTCAGATTTTGGTTTTTATTGCGGCAGTGCAAAAATTGCAATCAAAGCAAACTGCTTTTCAAAATCTAGCCTATTTTTAGCTTGAAGGTCTAAAAACTAAAGCAGCTGACATAAGATTCGATATCTTTGTTATAATCATGAATTGTTAGACGGAGAGTAATATGAAAATCTTTCATTGCAGCAGCAGAAGTATATTAAGTGACGTCTATAGCAGGTAATAATTGATTGAAAGCAAAAGACTGCTAATAGCCGGCCATCTAAGTTTCCAGGCAATAGGAAGGGATAGGTGAAGAGGGTATAATTTATTTTATACGATAAATAGACGTTGAAAAATTTTGACTATCATATTCTTTACTAAAAGTATGAGCAGTTTGTTTCTCATTTTCATAATAAACGTTTCCTAATCGTTTTCGTACTAGATCCCCAACCTTAAGCCTAGCTTCATTTGGAAAACGTATAAACGTGAAAACCATCTATGCCCAATGCCTGTTGCGGAGTTGTGAAAACAAAATGACGGAATAAAGGCAGTCACCTGGTTTGTTTTGAAATTTGAACTGGATTTTGCCTTTCATACCAGTTTTTAATTGATTTTGAGCTAATTTCAGGATTATTTTTTTGAACTGCTTTGACAAGTCTAGGCAGGCTTTGATAGCCCTTAGGAGAGTAAAAAATGCAGGCAATGATTTCATCCATGATTTCGTAGCAATGAAATGTAGTGATATTGTGTGAATAATATAAAGCCTTCATATTTTTTATCACATAGAAATAAAAACCGTATCACTTTAAAGATTTATAGAAGCAAACAGACTGTCAGGGCAATCATCAATCAATAGGTGTCCATTAATTACAGCCTCCCATAAAGTTATATGCCACGCTGGCAAATAATTATTTGTCTGCTTTACAGTGGACGATTGAGAGGGCCTAAGAATTCTAGCTCTAGGCTGACGGAAAGTATTGGCAAACATAGGCCACAATGCTAAGGGGTATTGGAGGGCGGGAGAAGGAAGGTTGGAGGTGACTGCAGTGTGGTTGCGATGAGGCGGCACATAGGGGGAAGGAGTGAGTGCTGCCTTGCGTCCTCCTCTCGGGTGACCTCGTCGTTGGCCTATACCACACCCACTTTGCTCGCCTATACTCCCCAAACATTTCACCAAATCATCCTTGTCATAAGATAAACTAGTATAACATGGGGTTCATTTGCACCAAGTGGCTGAACCCATGAGGTGAACTGCCGCCCCTTATAAGGTGGCCTAATATTGCCTTTCTCCAATATTGCCTCAGTAAAAAAATTACAAAAGGTCGCAGCCTGATTCCATAAGTCAAACATACACATCAGTTACTTGAAAGAAAACGGCTACCCAGTCAGCTGATGTTTCCTGAAATATGGGATCTGGGACTTAGGGGTTTTTTGGGGTGAATACTTAGTACTGCCTCCAGGCCAAGTCCTGGGCGGCAGTTCAAAAATGGCATAACTCAGGTTCTACTGAAGCTTTTTGCATGATTCTGACGCTGTTTGAAAGGGAATTTGATGGTGAGAATGATAGTGCACAGTATGAGGTTCATTTCAAATTACCAGAAACCCGAAATTCAGTTTTCGGATTATGAAACATCAGACTGGTGGATTTGTGCAAAATTGCAAAAAAAAATTCAATTTGATGGTCAGATGTTCAGCATCAAAATATACCTACTGGGGCCCAAAATTTAGAACCAAATCTCAAAAATGACCCATAACTCACATTTTGAGCTTTGAAACATCAGGTTTCCGGGTCATAACTCGGGAGAAAATCATTTCCGCCAAGCTCCGCAATCATGGCCTGATGCGGCCAACATTTCTGACATTCCCTGAAAAAATGAGCAAAAACGGTTGAGAAACCATGGAGGAATCCATGGTGACATCCATATATATATATATATAGACCCACGCCCTTTTTTGGGGTGAATACTTAGTACTGCCTCCAGGCCAAGTCCTGGGCTTCAAAAAGAAATCCTCACGGTGACAGCGCTAAAGACATTCAGGCAAGGGCACTGAAGTTGAACAGTCAAAAATGAGGACGCGTTTTGAATAATGGGTGACTAGTATATTTTTGAACATAGTTAAGGTCTCTACTAGATAGGAATGCGTTTGTTTTTGAAGTGAAGTGTTAGTGATAGCAAAAGGGTGCTCTGGATCATGCGGGGTAGCAAGCTGAGTGAGGCACAAGCTTTCCTCCTGGATTTCCAGGCTTTTGGCAAGCTGACTCCAGTCCTAAGCCCCGCGACACTTTGTTGCAAGAGCCTGGAGCTGGTCAAGATTCATCTTTTGGCGAGGGAGCAGATTGCCTTTGCTCAATGCCTGCAATCACGCTTCTCCAACAACCTTCAGTCCATATTGCTTGAGAAAATTGGCAAATAATAAGGGGCGCTGTAAAGCTGCCATGTAGCTAGAGTAAGAAAGAAGCATGCAGTTTGGACAAATTGATGCCCCTCGGGAGGCCATCTTTCTGCTGGCTGAGCATTCGTTGAGCATAGAGTAGAGTTTGCTGCTGATGATGCTCATCACATCTTCTAGCTGAACCTGACGCTTCTGTATGATGGGCGGAAGATCAGCAAATCTGGAAATCCGGGAGGCTCCTGGCCCGGCCCCCCTGGGCCGGGCGCCGGCAAGAGGCCAGCTGGCAGGCGGAGCCTGCGGGGGCCGCCACCGCCCCCATCCCCATGTGATGAGAGTGGCAAGGTCCCCCCGTAGGGGGGACCTTGTCACTCTCACATCCCTCTCTCATGAGCATGAGGGCGGGTCCTGCAGGGACCTGCCCTTGCACTCATGGAGAGGGGCATCTAGGAGATGCATAGGGGAAGGCAGAGAGGCAGTTCTGGCAGTATGGAGATATCTGCCTGAATGATGCCATGCATTTGCTCATCTCTAATGAGCTGGACAATCTCGCTCTCTGTGAAAGTTGCATTAAGCAGAAACTGAGAAGGAGCATGAGCGTAGTTGCTGCAAAATTTGGCTATTTCAGAATCGGGATTGGATTTAGCTAGTTTGAATTCGCACTCAAAATATTCATCATAGTCATATTTTAATTTGATTACACCCTGTCGAAATTCATCTTTTGCTTTCATTAGACCGAGACTTTGGCTGAAAAAGTAGGGCTCAAACTCAGCTTCTGGATTTTGTTCCAATCACCTGCGATTAGGGCAAAAATCATGATTAGGAGGGCAGAGTCCGTGATTGGCCCCGCAAACGTTCACCTCAATGACCAGGCTTCGTTGAGCGTTGACACTGGAGGCGGAGCCGGAGGCAGAGCCAGAGGCGGAGCTGGAGCCAACGCCTCTCCTGCTCCTCCTAAACTCCAACCCAGTGTAGCCATCGCCTTTGCCACCGCTCCACTCCATCATTCTTTCCTCACTCCAATTCAACTCATCCAAACACATCAATTCATGCATCATTTGAGCCTCTATGTCAGTTTCCTAATTCTCATCTTGAGCCCAGTTTTGAGAGTCGGAAGCCATAGTGAAATAGTCGGAATTTTGAGCTCTATTGATAAATCCATCAACTCAAAAATGATACAAAAGTTGATTTTGCTGGAATCTTTTTGGTAAGGTTGACTCTAGGCACTTTAGTTCAGAAGAGAGTGAATGATGTGAGGTCTGGCTGGGGAGTGAAGTAGAGGAGGCTGCTGCAGGAGACGGAGGTGATGGGATGAAGAAGGAGGTGGGGGAGAATGACATGAGGAGGAGAAGCAGTTGGAAGAGGAGGAAGAGGATGAATTGATACAATACCGCTTTTTGTCCATGACCCCGCCGCAGACGATTCACGTTGCTCTACTCGCCTCCATTGCTTTCTTTCACTACGCCAAGCCTCTGCCAGCTCGACTTCCAACTGTTTCACCTGTCTTTCCGCATCCTCATTATCCACAAATTTGCTCTCCTCTCCCTCTTTTTCCTCCCCACCCCCTAGCCTCCCGGAAGAATGACTGCCACTGTTGACTCTTGAATGCTGAATGTAGCACTGAAAATATTCGCCTATTGTCTGATGCCAAATTTCTTCTATTTCCTTTTCAAAGCCATAAATAGAAACATAAACCTCACCACTGTCTTTAAACTTGCTTCGCACAAAATCACCAGTGCTAAACTCATGAAAAGCCAACAGCTGTGCAATTGTTGCTTTTCAAGAAAAAATAAAAAGTGTCAAAAGAGTTGCAGAAAGGTAGACTCGAACTTGGGGTTATTGCAAAAGACGCCACTGAAATTGTTGCTGCTGTCGCAAACCACAGGCAGGCCGTAGAGAATTTCAGAACTAGCAATCAATTTGCCATACATTGCATTGGCTGAAATGAAGTGAAGCATTGCAAAAGGAGACAAGGGTGTTGTAAGAGTGACGGTAAAGGGAAACCATCATAGCAGTTGATGATATCTACTTTGGGCTGACTGCCATCTGCTTCCGGCTCTCCGAATGGCATGCCTTCTGCCTTTCTCAGCTCCTCAGCAGTCAGTGGCTCTAGCTGTCTTTTTGGCATCTCCAGACCCTGGCTTGAGCAGCGAACAGAAAGAAAACTCAGACCCCCTATTGTATAGTCTCTCAGAAGCCTAGTTAATCGCTCGCCTAAGGCATAAAACTGAATGCCTTGTTTTTGCGTGAAAGAAATTAAATAGTTGAACATGAAAGCAGAAATGGAAAGGTAATCTCCAAACATGTCCTGACCAGTTTGCGCAAGATCCATCTTGAATTTGTTGAGGGAGATGAGAAGAAGCGGCAGAGTGTCGTTTCTCATGTACTCCTCCAACACGGCCTTCCCTGTCCTCAACCCTTGCTCCTCCCATCCTCTCTTCATCTCCTCAAACACTTCCTCCCCACTTTCAGGCACCTCCTTCCACCCTTCACATTTCAAAGCCTTACTTTCAGGCGCCGGCCAGATGCCAGCTGGCAGGCGGAGCCTGCGGGGGCCGCCACCGCCCCCATCCCCATGTGATGAGAGTGGCGAGGTCCCCCCGTAGGGGGGACCTTGTCACTCTCACATCCCTCTCTCATGAGCATGAGGGCGGGTCCCGCAGGGACCTGCCCTTGCACTCATGGAGAGGGGCATCTAGGAGATGCATAGGGGAAGGCAGAGAGGCAGTTCTGGCGGTATGGAGATATCTGCCTGAATGATGCCATGCATTTGCTCATCTCTAATGAGCTGGACAATCTCGCTCTCTGTGAAAGTTGCATTAAGCGGAAACTGAGAAGGAGCATGAGCGTAGTTGCTGCAAAATTTGGCTATTTCAGAATCGGGATTGGATTTAGCTAGTTTGAATTCGCACTCAAAATATTCATCATAGTCATATTTTAATTTGATTACACCCTGTCGAAATTCATCTTTTGCTTTCATTAGACCAAGACTTTGGCTGAAAAAGTACGGCTCAAACTCAGCTTCTGGATTTTGTTCCAATCACCTGCGATTAGGGCAAAAATCATGATTAGGAGGGCAGAGTCCGTGATTGGCCCCGCAAACGTTCACCTCAATGACCAGGCTTCATTGAGTGTTGACACTGGAGGCGGAGCCAGAGGCAGAGCCAGAGGCGGAGCTGGAGCCAACGCCTCTCCTGCTCCTCCTAAACTCCAACCCAGTGTAGCCATCGCCTTCGCCACCACTCCACTCCATCATTCTTTCCTCACTCCAATTCAACTCATCCAAACACATCAATTCATGCATCATTTGAGCCTCTGTGTCAGTTTCCTCATTCCCATCTCGAGCCCAGTTTTGAGAGTCGGAAGCCATAGTGAAATAGTCGGAATTTTGAGCTCTATTGATAAATCCATCAACTCAAAAACGATACGAAAGTTGATTTTGCTGGAATCTATTTGGTAAAGTTGACTCTAGGCACTTTAGTTCAGAAGAGAGTGAATGATGTGAGGTCTGGCTGGGGAGTGAAGTAGCGGAGGCTGCTGCAGGAGGCGAAGGTGATGGGATGAAGAAGGAGGTGGGGGAGAATGAGATGAGGAGGAGAAGCAGTTGGAAGAGGAGGAAGAAGATGAATTGATGCAATACCACTTTTTCGTCCATGACCCCGCCACAGACAATTCACGTTGCTCTACTCGCCTCCGTCGCTTTCTTTCACTATGCCAAGCCTCTGCCCGCTCGACTTCCAACTGTTTCACCTGTCCTTCCGCATCCTCATTATCCACAAATTTGATCTCCTCTCCCTCTTTTTCCTCCCCACCCCCTAGCCTCCCAGAAGAATGACTGCCACTGTTGACTCTTGAATGCTGAATGTAGCACTGAAAATATTCGCCTATTGTCTGATGCCAAATTTCTTCTATTTCCTTTTCAAAGCCATAAATAGAAACATAAACCTCACCACTGTCTTTAAACTTGCTTCGCACAAAATCACCAGTGCTAAACTCATGAAAAGCCAACAGCTGTGCAATTGTTGCTTTTCAAGAAAAAATAAAAAGTGTCAAAAGAGTTGCAGAAAGGTAGACTCGAACTTGGGGTTATTGCAAAGGACGCCGCTGAAATTGTTGCTACTGTCGCAAACCACAGGCAGGCCGTAGAGAATTTCAGAACTAGCAATCGATTTGCCATACATTGCATTGGCTGAAATGAAGTGAAGCATTGCAAAAGGAGACAAGGGTGTTGTAAGAGTGATGGTAAAGGGAAACCATCATAGCAGTTGATGATATCTACTTTGGGCTGACTGCCATCTGCTTCCGGCTCTCCGAACGGCATGCCTTCTGCCTTTCTCAGCTCCTCAGCAGTCGGTGGCTCTAGCTGTCTTTTTGGCATCTCCAGACCCTGGCTTGAGCAGCGAACAGAAAGAAAACTCAGACCCCCTATTGTATAGTCTCTCAGAAGCCTAGTTAATCGCTTGCCTAAGGCATAAAACTGAATGCCTTGTTTTTGCGTGAAAGAAATTAAATAGTTGAACATGAAAGCAGAAATGGAAAGATAATCTCCAAACATGTCCTGACCCGTTTGCGCAAGATCCATCTTGAATTTGTTGAGGGAGATGAGAAGAAGCAGCAGAGTGTCATTTCTCACGTACTCCTCCAACACGGCCTTCCCTGTCCTCAACCCTCGCTCCTCAGAACCTCTCTTCATCTCCTCAAACACTTCCTCCCCACTTTTAGGCACCTCCTTCCACCCTCCACATTTCAAAGCCTTACTTTCATCGCCATTGCACTGCTGCAAAAATGCTGAAACACGGCGTATTCATCATTTAAGGTGTTTGATTAGGTTAGCAGAGAATAAAATCGCTGTAAGAAAATTGAAACGATTCATCAGCTTCAGCATTTTTTTTCAAAGCACACTGCACCTTGAAATATGGAATTTTAGTTTTCCCCAAACAATTAGAAGGAAGGAAATTTTTGTTTGACTTTAAATAGGAATCTAGAGTAGTGGGTGATTCGTAGCTCATGAAATCAATGAATTGCAAGCCTATTTTCAAATCCTCTGACCATGCTGAAATTAGCATAATTCCGGTTATCTTTTTGACCAAACCAATGTCTGTGAATAAATTTTTTAGCGCATACATCAAACCTTCATGATGGAGAATGACAAGATTGAATGCCTTGGAGTTCCAGCTGCCCAGTATCAGAGTCCCAATGTGACGATCGATTGCTTCCAATAGCCTAGCAATGCTTTGATAGAACTAACCTTTTTTAGTTTTCTCCTTCATTTCCTGAAACTCCAATTCTCGCTTTACCTGACTCAAAAGTCCTGAGAAACGTCATTCCATTAATTCTTTTTGTTTGTAAGCAATTAAAATCCATTTTCCTATAATATTGAAAATGCAGCTATAATTATCTAGGTAGTTAGCTCTATATACAATTTCTGTCTGAGTTTCAACACCGTCCAAACTCCAAGTAAAAACAGCGCCAGGTGATGGGAGAACCAGATTTTTGATTTTGCTTTTTCAGACATATTTTCAGTCTGATAAGTCTCCAAATCATAGACAAGAAGGGAAGGAATGTGCAAAAGGGAAGGCGAAAAATTATGGAAGCCACATTTGTTAAGAGCTGTAAGCAAGGTTATCCTAGGCAAGCATTGCTTTGTAATGTAGCATATTTTAGCAGAAGACTGAGTGGATTCTGCGTTATTTGTATGCAAGCAAATGGACTCATGTTTTTTCAGCGATTTTGAAGCTAGACGAGCACTTTTCATGCTGACACTAAACCCGCAAAAATTGGAACAAGTCTTAGTTCAAATGAACAAGGAAGGATCAATCACGCTAATCCAACGCTCGTTGCTTTCATTCCAATTAATATTCTTGGCTTTTGCGTTCTTTTTCCCTCCCACCCCGCATACATAGCTTTTTTTAATGCTACTCCCATCAATGTTCATATCCAATACATAAGCCAGGGAAATAATTGACAAACTTTGCTTAATTGACCCAAAAACGCCAAAAAGTTGACTTTCAGTCCCATCTGGCTTCACAAAAAATACATTGATAAGGCAGTTCAGAAAATCTGCAACATAGGTCAAAATTGCGCATTTTCTGATTGGATGAATATCATAGGCATCGGAAAATGGGTATTTAGGGTCATGGTTTATAATCTTGCTTAATCTATTAGGAGTGAAATCTTGCACAGTCAGTGCATATTGGAGGCATTAATTCACAGCAAACCAAAAAGACAAGCTGTAGGGGAAAACATGACAATCCATGATAGTTTTATCATGATCAACCCAATCTACAAATGATTATAGATAATTTCTAAAACTTGAAAAGCATAAATGCAGTCTTTAGAAGACCTAGCAAAATTTTTATTGATCTGTTCTTGAATATCAATTGTTTTTGACTGTGGAGCGGCCTGAAGGGCTGCTCCGCGGTCTATAGAGGTTACTAAACTTTTGTCCTCATGTGTATATATATATATATGTATAGGTATCTGGAAACGCTGTCCATGGGCGAATTCTCAACGGATTTGTACAAACTTTTTTTCCTGAAAGGTAATGCTATTTTAGGAAGATCTGGAGGGGTAGACCCGGAATTTGAGCATTTGAAACATTACTTTTTTGGGTAGAGAGGTTAAAAAATGGGGTATGCTGTAAAATGCTCAATTCTCAACGGATTTTGACAAACTTTTTTTTTCCTGAAAGGTAATACTATTTTAGATAGATCTGGAGGGGTGGAACTGATCCCGGAGCATTTTAAACATTACTTTTTTGGGTAGAAAATTAGAAAAATGGGGTATGTTGAGAAATGGCAAATTCTCAACGGATTTGGACAAACTTTTTTTTGCTGAAAGGTAATAACATTTTAGGAAGATCTGGAGGGGTGGAACTGGTCCCGGACCATTTGAAACATTACTTTTTTGGGTAGAAAGTTTGAAAAATGGGGTATGTTGAGAAATGGCGAATTCTCAATGGAATTGGACAAACTTTTTTTTGCTTAAAGGTAATTAAATTTTAAGAAAATCTGGAGGGGTGGAACTGGTCCCGAAGCATTTAAAACATTACTTTTCTGGGTAGAAATTTGGAAAATTGCA